>MU603962.1:74282-108086 GCA_025201845.1 Martensiomyces pterosporus
TCAGCAGAGAAATGGCCTTGTACATTTCGAGCTAATAAAAGGTGTTAGGAGGACGCGGGAGGGCACTTGTGAAGTGCGAGTGAGGTGCCGCAGCGGGGCGTTTTATACCAGAAAGAAAAGAGCAGCGCGGGTGTTGGCAGACCTGCGTGGTTGTGTGGTGGAAGACGAATGCTCCGCGGTGCCCGGTGGATAAAGAGCTTGGAGGTGTGAGAAAAGGCAGACAGAAGGGCAAAGAGTGTGCGGCTAGGCTCGTGCGGGCGATCTCTGTTAGGCGGGCTTAGTTTGGCTTGTGCAAGGGAGGGCTTACGGTGCGTTTTCTGGTACCTCTCTCGCTTGGCGTGGTCTCGGGGACAACGGGCGTTTTATATTCGCCGCGCTTCTCCATGGGTGCGTGGCTCTTTGGAATTAACGCTCGCTTATCAATGTGACTGGGAGCGCATGCCGGCGCCCACCCAAGCCGCTGCCAGCAAGATAGGAAATTTCGCAGCTTTGCAGCCGCACTTGTGGCTCGCCCCTTTTCTCGCCCTTCATGCAAGGCGCGCTTTTCCTGATTTCGTTATCTGGCCGATAAGGACCACCCGCTGCTGCAACAGGCTGGCCGCCTATCTAACGCACGGCCCCCATATATCCAGGCACATGTCTGCCTGATATGACTATGCGCGTATATGGCAGGGCACATACAGTCGTTGCGTTTTTGTTTGCTTTTTGGTGCTGCTGCGAGCATCAACTCGTTTGATAACGGCAGAAGAAGAAAAGGCTTTTTGGAGAGTACGGCTACGTGTTTTGTGTGATCTAGGCGGCGACGCTACAGCAGGAAGGTCTCCGCAGGGGGCTTGCGCGCATGCAGGAATGGCAGGCCAAACCCGCTGAGGAGCAGGCGGCCAGTGGGGTTGCGCACAGCCGTTGTCTTGATGTTGACGGTGAACCCAGTAATCAGCGGGAACATGTCGTAGACCATCTCCATCTCGGGGAACAGGCCGATGACGGAGTTGTCAAATCCCAGCGAAAAGTTGCCCTTTCCATCGCCCGCGTCCATCCTCAGGCCATTGTACTCCTTCATTCTGGGCAACACAACCTCGACGAGCTTGTCCAGGAACTCGTACATGCGATCTCCTGTGATATCCACCTTGGCCGAAATCGGCATGCCCTTGCGCAGCTTCCAGCTGGCCCCATCGTTCTTCGCCTTGATGATCTCGGCCCGCTGCCCAGTGATCACCTGCAGAGCCATCAGCGCAGACAGCAGATGGTGCTTGTTCTGCAGGGCCTCGCGGCAGCGGATGTGCACGGTCACCTTCTCGATATAGGGCGCCGCGTGTGCTGAGCTCAGGGGCACCTTGGCCTTGGCTGACCGCACCTTCTTGTGCTTGCGCACCGGGTTGGGCGGCGAGCCCCCCTCGCTCTCACGGGCTGCCTTCATGCGGGCCTCCTCCGCTGCGTCCTGGCGTGCACGCACTGCTGGCGGCACGTAGCTGAGGATCGTGAGATCGTCGCGCAGTGTGTTGTGGTAGAACTGGCTGAGGCGCGCCTGGTATCCCTGGGCGCCGCTCGTGGCAAACGAGCGAGTGCTAGCAGCGCTGGCCGCGCTCGAAGCTGCAAATCGCCGAGTAACCGCTCCAAACATTTTTGCCGAATTGAATCACGTCTCCTTTGCGTGTCAGTAGATGCAAACAACTAGCCAAACAAAGAGTGCAAATGTAGACGAGCTGAATGCAAAGCAAGCCTTTGGCGAAAAAGTCGAAATGCAGGCTGCTAACGATAACACGCCTGCATGCATTTTTCTCTCAGCCAGTGATCCCTTGATCGAGATCAGATCTGCTGACTTTACGTGTTTGCGCTGCTGGCTGACGGTTTTGGGGCCCTCGCAAACACTCACCACACGCGTTTTTGCGCTATTAGCCCCTCTCTCTTTATTGGAGCTGCTCTTTAAACTTGCACTAGCCTCCACTACTCTTCTTGTCTGTAGACCTGCACACGCCCACACTCCTATTCCTAGCGGAAGCACCCTTTCTACTCGGGCGCATTCAGCTGCAGCGGTCATTACGGCTATTTTCCGCCATTGATATTAAGACGCCGGAAATTCTGCCCATTCTCCCAGTTGGGACCCATTTCGCTTCATTTCAGTGCGTAAACGCACACTCATTTTCAGCGCATTTTCCTCCTTGCTGACACACTCTTCTCTTATCTACTAAGGACCAGAAGCAACACACGGCAAGAGCACCTCTGCGCACTACTGCCCTCGCCTATTCCTGGGAAAACGAGTTTCGGGGCGTGGGGAGCTTTCTACATATACCTGTATGTACATGTGCTGCGCGTATCACATCTAAAGTAGAAAATAGCCTCTGTTATTCGGTGTTGTTCGCAACCGCACGGCCCGTCTAACGCAGATAGCCTAAACCACACCCCTTTGTTCGCTGCGCACTGGTGCCCAAATTATTTACATAGCAGCAATACGCCGCTCCGTTCTTGTGCTTGGCGATGACACCCACCGATCAGAGTACAGAGGCCGCGAATGCGTCGCTTGCATCGCGATTGTCCATGGGCGATGTCGACTTGACAGATAACTGGGCTGCACGCAGCTACCAGATCGCCCTGCGGCTGTATGAGCGCGGCGTGTGGCCCACATACCTCACAGCCGCAGAGCTTCCCTACCTGGCCAAGGCCCTAGAATCGCAAGAGCTTTGGACCCAATTCATATCCCCGCGCACAGAGCAATGGCAGATAACCGTGCCGCCGCCAATCTTCGACATCGCCAATGAGGAGCGAAGGGCGTCAAAACACAGCGACGACACCGACAGTGCGCCAGATACAACACAGGTGCCGCCAACAAGGAATGCTGCTGGTGCAGCAGAGTCGGCTATCAATAAGCGCAGCGCGCCGGAAGATAGCGACGGAAGCGAGCAGCTTATGAATGGCGAAGGCGACGTGCTGGGTAAGGCGGAGAAGCGTGCAAAGACGACTGCGGCCAATTCAATGGACTCGGACGACGAGATGCTCTCGGTTCTGTCTGGCAGCGATATTGACATGGCCATGTGGACGGGGGACGCATCAGTGGCGTCGAATGCCATGTCACCGGAATCAACCGCGGAAGCAGCACCAGCACTCAACAAACATTTTGCAGGCGTGCCGCCAACCAGGGATTATGCAGCCGCGGAGAGCTCGATGGTTTGTGCCATAGCCGCATTCCACGCAAGATCGGCCATCTTTGAGCAGTACCTGTCGGTGCTTTGCGGCACAGGAGAATGTAGCATGTGCACCGATACTGCTGACGTACACGCTGATCTAGATGCAATCGAATCCCAGCTGTCTGGGCCCAAGAGCGAGAAGGGCTTGGCTGGCAGTAGCAATGCCAGTGGTTCTGGCGATGAAGAGATGGCAGCTGAAGTGCCTTCGTTGACTGATCAACAAGCACCAGCGGCACTCGTGTCGAGAAGCCTGGACGAGGATGAGGACTATGATGACGATGATGGCGAAGAAGATGAAAGCAGCGCGCATAATGCCATCAGCCTATCTACAGCAGCACCAGCAGCGCCAGCAGCACCAGCAGCCAATGGCAGCACAAACTTAGGCAAGCAAGCCCAGGACTCAGATAGCGGCACAGACACTAAACCCAAGCAGGCTGATTCCGACAGCAAACCCGCTGTTGAACCCGATGGGACTGCATCACAAGCAGCGGGCGGTAAGCCAAGCACATTCAGCTTCGACCTATCCGCCGATGCACAAATAGCCACTCGCGCAGTATTCCACACCCTGGACGACCTGGCCGAAGCCGTAAGCGAGCAGTCCCGGCACGAGAGCAACCTGCGCGCAGTCAAGGAGGTGGTAGAACAGCGAGCCGCCGAGCCCAAGGACATGCTCGTCAACCAAATCGGATCCCTCTACCACATGAAAAACCTCGCTCAGTTCATCGACAACCACCGCGACAGCGTCAGCATGACCACGCGCGAGCTCACCCACCTTTTGTCAGAAGTGCGGCCCAAGCGATCCAAGTGGGCCAGTGACCGGCGAGTGGGACAGGAGCAGTTGTATAATGCGCTTGAGCACGTCCTCCATGAGCTCAAGGCCATGGGCCCCGTAGCCACGCCGTTTCTCACGCAGGTCAAGCGGCGAGATGCGCCCGATTACTACGAAGTGATTAGAAGACCCATGGACCTGGCCACCATGTCCAAGAAGCTCCGCGGCCTGCAGTACAACAGCAAGGACGAGTTTGCGGTCGATATCCAGCTTATCAGGGACAACTGCTACGCGTACAACACCGAGCCCGGAAACATCTACCGCAAGAACGTTGATGCGCTGGTGAAGAAGGCGAGGCATCTGATGGAGTCGGTCCCAAGCGTTGTTGTTAGGGACAAGAGCGGCGGCGATGCAGGGGGTGCTGGCGAGGATGCGAACACGGAGTTTGGCGATGAAAGCGGCGACGAGTCACAGGGCACTAGGACGATCTATGGCCAACGCGAAGGGTCGGTGCTAGTCGACGATGGCACGCCTGCTCCGGGCGCTAGCGATGGCCATCCTTCAAATAGCCAGCCTATGGCTAGAATGTCGGCCGAAGATTCAGCCACCAGCATCTCCGGAGCTGCCTTGGACACGGCTGTCTCATTTTGTGAGGAATCTCAGCAGCAGCAGCAGCAGCAGTGCCTCACTGTGCTGGCGCAAAACATCTCGCGAATAATGAGCAACGGCACCCCGCTGCGCACTGCAATTGCCGAGATCACCGATGGCTACGAACCCGCGCTTGGCGAGAAGGTTTGGCGCAGCAGGGTGCGCAAGCAACTCGCAGAGTTTTCTCGGCGACTCGAGTATGATGCCCACAGCGAGCTTTCCGAGCGCCATGCGCCGCAGCGCACTGCTGAGAAGATGCGCGAATTTCAAAACCATACGCACGATGTGCTGGAGCATGTTCGCGGCCAGGACATTCAGGCTATTGAGCGGCATGCGGACATTGCAGACCTGCTGACCGTGTGCCCGCAGGCTTCTGGCAGCAGCGGCGCGGTGGTGGCTAGGCGAAGGAACGAGGTGCTTGACGAAAAGCGCAAGGACTGGCTCCAGAATGCCAGTGAGCTGGATGCCAACGCGTGGGGATTTGCTGGCGAGTGCGAGGCGGCTACTGGGCTTCCACAGATCGAGACGCTGGAGTCGCAGATCAGGAAGGATGGAGTCGTGCAATGGCTCAACGATGACTGCGAGTCCACTGTCGCCGAGCTACTCAGTGCCACGCTAAGGCACGACGCGGACCCAGGTGGCGGCGAGGGCAACGCATCCTCTTCTTCGTCGCTGCTTGCTCACAGCTGCGGCATCGCGGGCGAGGAGAAGCAGCAGCCCTCCTTGGAGGCGTACGCAGTGGCGCGGTTCCCGGACAACCACATGTGGCGTGGTATGGCGGACAACATTGAGCGACTGAGAGGCATCCGCGAGGTGGACAGCAAGATCTGGGCGACCAAGCTCAACATTCCCGTTGGGTACCTCCACCCCGGAGCTTCTAGTGGCGGTGGCAGCGGTGTTGGAGACGGCTCAGGCAAGGGAAAGGCGGCAGGAGATGCCGACGAGGCCGGAACGATACCTGTCAGAGATCTTCACGGCGACTATGCATCGCGCCCAGACCCTAACGCTCCCTTTAAGGTGGATGCTGCCGGAGCGCGTATGCTTCTTCAGCGGACCAGCGCACTGATTCTTGCACACACTGGGTTTGAGGCAATCACGGCGTCGGCCATGTCCTGTCTGTCTGATTTCCTGGTCGACTACATGAGCAATCTGGGGCGCACCCTCAGGACGTACAGCGACAAGTACAGCAAGAAGATGAGCGCCGAGGCCATTCTCGCCCACTCTCTCTATGCAAATGGGACGGAGGACCTGGCCGAGCTGGAGTACTACATGCGCGGCGAGGTGGGCAAGTATGCGGGCAAGCTGATTGACCTGCACAAGAAGCTGAAGCGCTCATACCAGGACATTGTGTCAGACGGACGGCCTGATGCAGCCACCGCCGACGCCTCGGCGTTGGAGAGCGAAGGCGCGTTTATGACCGGAATGATTGGCGGGGTGGGGGATCTGGGCGACGACTTCTTTGGGTTCAAGGAGCTGGGCCTCGATAAGGAGCTTGGCTTGGAACAGCTGACCGTGCCGCAGCGACTGTGGTATGGCAAGAACGCTGCTCACTCTGAGGATGGAGCAAATGCAGCGCATCAGGAGACGCTTGCCCATCCGATGCCCAAGCCATGGGCGCCGATTGTCACACCGCAGGGCCAGATCGGACTGATGCGCTCGTTTATCTGCGAGAAGCTCAAGGCCAAGAACGGAGTCGACCCGCCAGGCCACGAGCACACCGCGGGTGGCGGTGACGAGGAGCCGGAGCAGAAGATGCCGGAGCAGTGGGAGCCGATTCCAGAGGACGAGGACTTGCCCACGAAGGCAAGGTATGGAGCGTCGCGGCCCAAGGCACCGCAGCCCAACTACCTCACGCACCCGCGCACGCATATGCATGTGGGGTCTGGGAAGCCCGTGGTGGCGCCTGGCGGAAGGTCGGCCAAGAAGAAGCCTGGAAAGACCACGGGCAGCAAGACCGCCACAAAGAAGAAGTAGCTTTAGTTTCATCCATCGCATTAAACCCACTCGTGGTGCGGCGGTTCTACGAATAAACCGACCAGCCTTCCGCTGGAGAGCCACTGCTTGGCTCGCCAGTTGGGGGGGGGGCTCTAGTTTGATTGGGTTTCCTAGGGCAGTGAGGCTACGAAGGCGATGGGCTTGGGCGATTCGTGGCTACTCCTTTTTTTGGAGGGCCACGATGAGCCGAAAGAGTGGAACACCAGCTTTAATCCGATCTTTTGCAGCCGCCGTCACATTTTTTTTCCTCTAGATTTTTTCTCCCCTCCCTTCAGTTGTCTGTCCCAAGGAAGACCCCGAGACGGAACAGATAGATCCAGAAACCACCCCTCTTTCCCAGCAGACGCCTGCACCCTGTTTCCCCTTCTCAATTTTCTACTGACATTATCCAGAGGACATCAGCCATGTATACACTTGCACACGAGTCGCTTAGCTCAGTCGTGTCGAGGGACTCGGCGGACACCCTGTGCACTCACAATCACCACATGGCGCACCCCTCGCACCACTACCATCACCAGCGGCAGCGGGAGCCAGAGATTCTGCGGATTGTCTTGCAATATCCACAGCAGCAGCAACCGCACGCGCAGCGGCAGCAACGGCAGCAACGGCAGCAACGGCAGCAGCAGCAGCAGCAGCAGCAGCAGCGGGCGCGGTTGCAGAAAAGACAGCCGCAGCCAAAGACAACATCTACTCGGTTTGACCGAGTGCTGCTTCTGAGAAGGCTGCGGCAGATGCTGAGCACCAAGAAAGAGAAGGAGAGCGCGTAGAGCAAAGAGATGGCCGGGCCACACTCGCATTCCTGGATGGCTGGCACAAGCATCCCTTTTCGTTGTATAAAATATATGGATATATACCAGTTAGCAGTGGAGAGCAGGCCAGAGAGAGAGAAGAGACTGGGATAATAGGAATACTAGAGATAAAAGCAAGTTGGAGAAATGGTGGAGCACAAAACGAAAAAGCAAAGTGGAAAGTAAGAGCGAGTCAAGGGAGTGAAAAATATTTACATCCAGCTGTCAGGGTTCTGGTGAGGATATCGACTTTGGGATTGCAAATTGTGCTGACGCTGCTGCATCTGCTGCTGCATCTGAAGGTGCTGGTGCTGAGACGGCGGTGGCGGCGGCTGATGGGGGATGATGGGGGGCTGCGGCGACACCGGGGTTGGGTTGGTGCGCCTGCGGCGCAGGATGTTGACAATGACGTCGGGGTTGTCGCGGTGGAACTGGCCATGCGAGAACTTCCACCACAGCTTGCCATCCGGATCCGGAATCTTCCTCCTCTGGTCCGTGAGCCGAACGAAGCGATAGTCATTGAGGTTCTTTTCAATCGAATGGTAGTTTTGCGCACGAAGCCCAGCGGCCTGCAAGCACGCCAGGAGCTTTTCCGCAGAGGAGAACTTGAATGCCGCCCCTTCGTCGCACCAGCGAATCCAGGCCTCGTTCTGCGGGTCGTTGATAATCCTGTACAGAAGGATGGGGAACAACGGCGTGTCGCTTGTGCGCTGGCGCTGCGTGCCAGTCAAGGACCTGTCGCGGATGTTGGCAGTCCCCAAGAGGTATGGCAGCGCACTCGACTGGCCGTTGGCGTTGTATGCGCCGTCTGTGCTCTGTGAGCGCCGACGTGACGTGCGCATATCGTCGATGGTGGCCGGGAAGCTCTTGAGCCCGGTGTGTGCTGCTGACCCCGAAGACATGCTGTCGGGCGTCAGGGACATGCCGACAGGCGTGGGCGAGTTCATGTTGTTTGCGCTGTGGTGGGTGACGTGGAGCGGGTGGTGCTGGTGCTGCTGGTGGTGGTAGCTCTGCGCGTAGTTGGCGCCGTTGCCTCCACCAGTGCTCGCAGACATGTGGTTGTTTCGGCCGATGCTGCAGTTGTTGCTGGCATGGTTGCCGGTGCTGGCGTGGTTGCCGTTGGGTGGGCTGAGGGCCGGAGGGGCGGTGTATGTGTTTGTGGAGTTGCTCGACGTGCTAGAGCTGTTGTTTTCGCTTATCACGCTGAATGGAGGAAGCGTGATGCCAGAGGAGCCAACAGCAGCAGCACTGCTGTGGCTGCGGTTAGCGCGGCTGCCAGCGCTGCCGTATGACGCGGGTGGCCTGGCAGGCTCAAAGATGCGGTTATACGACTTGTGCTCGGGACTAGCCAGCTCCATCAGGCCCTCCATGCCCGTGAGCTCATCGTCACCGTACTTTCCATTGCCGGCACTGTTAACACCAGCGGCATTGAAGCTCAGGAGCGGGGCGCGGCGTGGGGGAGTGATGGACGCCGGGCTGACTGGGTTGGAGATGTGGTAGTCCTGCGATGCGGGCTCTGGGGGCGAGAGCAGGGCGCTTACGGGCACCGAGCCAGGCGAAGGGTTGGATCCGTAAATGGGCGGGATATCGGCAGTAGCAGAAGACGGAGTAGTGAGGAACTGGATGCTAGTGCGGCTGTTGGTGCTGAGCAGAGGCGACATCTCGGGCCTCACATCAGAAGCGGCGGCGGCGGCGGCAGAGGCAAAAGCGCTACTGCTCTCCATGGGGCGGCTGAACGCATGGTCGTAGTTTGTCTAATTGAAAACAAACAAACAAACAAACAGCATGGCATGACGGTGATTAATGGCAGTAGGGCTGACGACAGGCAGATTGCTGTAGTAACGAGGGGAAAGCGCAGAGAAGTAGGTCCACACGCACATACACGCACATGAGGTATGCGTATATAGATGGATTGTTCCCACTCCACTTTGCATCTGGTGATTGGTGATTGCCTCCTCTTCCGGATTCACGTATAAATGAGATGAGCTGTGAATGGGGGCGGGGGAGCGAGGCGGAAGTGGGAAGCGTGAACGCGGTTGTCAAACAATTGACTGCTGCATTGAGGTGTGTAGACGACAAGGGATGGTGGCTGCTGAAGGGGGGTTGTGTGGTTGAGTTGGGGAGTGGGGTGTTTTGCGGCGGCCCTTCTTTTCTCTCTGCAAAGACGAGGTGGCAAGGGGGCAGTAGTGGTGCGAGGAGGGGGAGCAGCGGGCGGGAATATCCACTCGCCGATATCCCCCCACACAGGCACGCAAGCTCTGGCGAGCACAGCCTTTGCGAAGGCAGTTCGTCTGCTGTGGTCGGCAGGGTTCGCGCGGGTGCGCATGCTCATTTAGTCGTGCTTGGCCGCACCACCACACATAATGGCGCTTTCCCCCTCACATGCATGCTTTGGGGGTGGGCCGTTGCAGGGATGGGACGAGTGGGTGTGGTGGTGGATAATAGGCTGCTCGCGCGGTGAAGAGCGAAAGCAGGCAAGGCAGCAAGGCAGCAAGGTGCATCACAATGAGAAAAGGCGCAACAATGCAGAACGGGCGTACAAAAGTAGGATACAGAACACAAAGCGAAAGGATGAGAAAAAGACTTGGCGCCTACCATTATGTCTTGCTTCGTATTATACACAGGCTAATTTACTCGTTGGTTCGTGATCGTAGTTCCGGGTGTGTGCTGGGAGCCAGGATAGCTGGAAGCCCTGTTTTTTCTTCTTTTGCCAGGAGGCGAAGAGGCGTGGTGGAGCGTGGTCGCTGGGGTGTGTGTGTGGAGCCTAGCGGAGTGTCTCCCCTGGTGTGTCTGTGAAGCAGCGACTTGGCTAGTGAGAGCAGTGCTTGTTTGCTGTTGGCGTTACTGCTTCTTGCTTTCTTCGAGGAGCGGGACACGGACAAGGACAAGGACAAGGGCTCTTGGGGATATGTAGGAAACCAGCGACAAGAAGGACAAAGGAGGTCCAGGTGCGTGCGGGGCTGGCGCTGTATGTGTGGGCGCTGCAGGAGCCAGAGAGAGGAGAGAAGGATAGATAAAGATGTTGCACCAGAGATAGAATAGGGTATGTTGCGGTGATGGTAGCAAAAGGAGAAGGGAAAGAGAGGAGAAAGCGCTAGAGATGAATAATAATAATAGTAAGGACGACGAGGACAAAGAAGCGATGATTGTTCTCGGAGTACTGGCCCTTAATTTTTCTGACGCACTTCCTGGTTGGCGCTGGTCCACAAGAGAGGACGAGGCAGGTGCGTGGATGGATGATACAAAGGAACTCGTTTGTTTGCTCTAAGGGAAATCCCAGGCGTGCAGCTCTTTAAGGAGGTTACACAAGCACTCTGAGCTGGGCTGCTGGGCAGACAGGTGGAAAAGGGTATGGCGGGGTGGGCAGCACTCAGGTCTGAGAGCGTGCAGTGCACAGCGGAGCGGTGCGTGCGCCGTATACGTGTGAGGTGAGCAGCCAGGCGAGAATGCGGCGGAGGAGAGCAGCGGCCACACAGCTCGCACTTGCTAGTCTGCGTGCGTGTGCGTGGTGGTGTGTTTGTTTGTTCAAAGTGGCTGAACAGATAGTAGTGTAGTAGCAGTCGTAAGGGCAAAATGTCAAGCGCCCCAAGTTGTCAAACGCTCCTTTAAAGTGAATGTATGTGCAATAGAGCAGCTTCTGCTGGCGAGGTGGGTGGATGCGGGTGTGGCAGAGTGAATAGCAAACAAACAGCCACTACCAGACAGCCGTCGTTATAGCTGAAGCTTTCAGGAGTGGGATATGATGGAGTAAATAGGACGTATATGTATATGGATAATAGAGACGCTTTAGAGGGGAGCGGAGAAAGGAGAAGAGCAGAACAGAAAGGGTGAACAAGGGGAGTAGTAGCCGATGCTGAGCACAATCCAATCCTATTTAAATAAAACCATAGAGCAAACTCTGAGGCAGCTGACGAGCTACAAGAGGCAGAGGGGGTGCGGGAGGGAGGGAAGTGGAAGCTGGCACACGCAACGCATGCGAGCAGGCAGGCAGATGGCTGGCGGAGGAACCGAGCAGAGGCAGAGATGTGTGTGCGTTTGTATGGAACAGCGAAGCAGTCAAGAACCTTGAAATTTGCACACACTCCTTTTCATCCACCCCTTGGCTGCTTCATAGACACGCCTGTATCGGCATACAGAGAATGTCACCGGATTCTCTTGCAGACTCGCACCTGACCCTGTAGTATTGTCCTCCTCTCCCGCCGCTGTGCTGCTGGCTGCCGCTGCTCTTGAAATCCAAACCCTCACAGCCCCCTTCCACTGCTACTGCCACACGATCCCCTCCCCACGATGGCTGCGCGCTTCACGCACATTATTCACTTGTAGCAACAATCGGCTTAGTGACTCCCAGCAAACCACGAGGTAGGCGGATGGATGCATGAGTGGCAGAGTCAAAGCAAGCTCTACAAGGACACTTGTGGCCTGCGATTCCAACCAAAGCGCCTTTGCATAGCCGATACTGAGCCCATCTGTGCTGCTACATGCTGCTCTTTTGGCTGCGCGTATCCAGAACCATCTTGGCGGTGCCTATTAATGGAAGCAACCCTGCCATCTTTAGCACCCCCTTATCCTTCCTACTTTGATGTCTTCATAGCAGCACACACATGTACGCACTTGCACCTCTGCGAATGCGGTGTGCTGCACATGTCCATTTCACATCCTGCTTCAGACCACAGCCAATATGCTTACAAAAAGCAGCCAGCGCTCCACTGGGAAGGAACCTTCCACAAATAGCATGAAGTGCGCAAATCTTGCTTCTCCTGGCACTGGTGCGCGCCATTTATCCTCTGGTACTCAGATATAGGGACAGATGGGTAATTGGACTGTTGCGAATCCTGGTGCTTCCTCCGTCATCCTCCATCATCTCACTCTCACCGCACACTGCAGTCATATTGCACAGCCCCTCTTCACACTGCCAATCTTGTCTCCTTTGCAGAAAGACCTCCAGTGACTGCAATCTCGTACACAAGGGTCACAGCCCTCTGCTGCTGTCAAAAATGAGCTGGCAGCATGTTCACCAACCTCACACTCCAAGCCCGGCTCGCTGGTCGGCCTACACATCTTGGCTGCATGCCATCACAAAAAGCGGCGTCTATCAATAGAACTCCTGTCTCCCGCAATCCTGCGCTTCCACTATTTCGCACATCTTGGCACAATGACGAGAGCCGCACGACGGTTGCACAGGAATCGCCTCTTCCCCATGTGGCATTGATATCTCGCCTCCCTGTTTTCCTTGCTGATATTTATAAACTCATACATTAGATTGCAAAGAACAATGCATGCACACGCCCAAAAACAGGCAAATGCCCACTTCCATGCGTTTTTATACACGTCTGCTACATGCCTCCCTTTGCTCCATGTGCCTGCTCGCTACCCAGCGATCTACAGCATGCTATTAGCTGCTTGATGGGGGCACTAAAAACAGCAGCATTCTGTTTTAAAGAAGAATAGGCGAGAATCGCAGCAGTCCATATGGCTGCGTTGGAGCGGATGAATGAGCGGGTGAACTCTCCGCTGTTGGTCACCAGACAGCACGGTGACATGGCCCGGCTCCAATTCTGCTTATTCCCGAATGGCGTGCCTTGCAGTGTCCACATTGTTCGCTTGGTTGTGTGCAGAAAGAAAGCGAGCTTTGTGAATGCTCCCTCGTTCAGGTGACATGTGCGTGTAATCCCTTTTTACTTTGCAGCAAGCACGACATGTATCTCGCTGCGTGAGCTGTGAATGCGCGGATGGAATGCGTGGATAACTCGTATTGCTGGTCGTGTACTGCTCCATCCACCTGTAGCAGGTCAGGATACCGAATCATGTAGAGCACAGTCACCGGGTACATCCGCACGTATCTCAAACAGCCAAGAAATCAACAGACCAGTACAGACTCTCGCTGGTTTGTCAGCAAATAATGGCCATGGCTCTTCCATTTCAAATGTTGTGCAGGGTGAGTGAGTGTAGGATAGAAAGCGAGGAGAAGAGAGAAGAGAGAAGAGAGAAGAAACGGGCCAGCTCCGCCTTACTCGTTGCGGCTCTTCAGCTGCCCAAACAGATCACGCTGCAAGCGTTCTCTATTCTTCGCCTCGTTCAAATCAGCTGCCGAGCGCAGCCCATTGACAATGTCATGGGTCTTTCCAAAGTACACCTCTTGCAACGCATTGCGCATCTTAAACTCCATGTCCTCGACCATTCGGCCGATGTTAACAATGTGCGCATTGCTGTCCTCCACAGGCAAGTCCCTCTCATCCTGTCTAGTGAGCGAGCCCGAGAGGTTGATCTCGTTTTGCCTGTCGCCCTTGCTCCCCTTGGCCACCGTATACAGCATCACCGTGCTGGTCAGCTTGTAGTGCGCCTGCCGCCCCTTCTCCAGGACCTCAACAACATGGATGGAGTCCCACGATCCCTTCGCGCGCACCGTGCCGTCGTTGACCTTCTTAATAAGCACCACTCCGGCAAACGAGTCATCCATGTCCCACAGATATACAGACGAAACACCGCCCTCGTAGTACAGCTCCTTGTATGTATCAAACGCGTCGTTGGCGGCCACCTCCAGCTTGCGCAGTCGGTCCGAGGGCACGCTGCCGTCCTCCAAGGGCGGGTCATACTCGTTGGACCAAGGGGACCGGTACGAGTCGCCGTCGCGGTTGTAGTCGCACACAAGGTACTCCTTGCCTGCACCAGCGTCCCGCCTGATCTTCAGGGGCTGGTCGACCGAGGAGAGGAGGTCTTCTGTGAGGTCAGGGAGAATTCCCAGCAGGGTGACCAGGTTTTCCTCGATGTTTTGCGGCGGCAGCCGGCGCATGAGATCCAGCGCGCAGTCCATCTGCTGCTCATTCTCGTCGTAATCCGCCATCTTGCTCAGCTAAGGAGGTGTGGTGTGAGTGCGTTTCCAGAGGCGCTAGAAGATGGTTGTCAACAATCGGAATTGCCGGAGCAGAAAGCGGGTGGAGTTTGAAGTGACTGCAGCAAGGCGACGGGTTTATTTTGCTTTTCTCGCTCCCCCTATCCTGCCGTGTTTTTTGCGCCCACACGGAGCTACGAGGCGTGAGTGATTATAAAATTAGAAGGCGGTGCTGCACTGCCTCGCCGCCCCTTTGCTGCAAACTCCCCTGCGTTTGTGCTCTAGAAAAGCAATTTATCTGTTCTTCGAGGAGCGAAAACGGGCCAATAAACACTCCTGTCTTGTAGAAAAGCCTTGGCGCTTTTGACACAGCCAGCGCTGCGTGGGCGCCATGTAGCAGCACGGCTCCTCGCTGCACTCTTCCTCTTCTCTTATATAACCAGCACTCCTCCCCTTGATTGAGCCTCCCGCCGTTTCCCTCCTACTTGTGTTTATTTGCATCTGGCCTAGGAAGACAACATGCTCAACCCGAAAACCACGCACCGCGAGTTCTTCGGACTTCCCGGATCCATATTCGTGATGACCACGACCACGGCGGTTCTCAGCATCTGGTACTTTTCCTGCAACGAGCACGACGGCTGCAGCCTGCCTACCAGCTCACACCAGTGGGCCCGGATCATCTCCGGAGTTTCCGACTACCAGTCCTACCTCAGCCCCCAGGCCATCGTCTACTACACCCTGTGGTGGCTGTGGCTGGTTGCGCTTTACTTCATAGCTCCGGGCGCTACGGTGCAAGGAGTGGTCCTGCGTAACGGCAAGCGCCTCGACTACCGCCTGAACGGGCTCTCCAGCTTCCTGGTAACTGTGGGAGCCGGTCTGCTGGTGTACACGGTCTATGGAGCGGCGCCATACCTGTGGATTGCAGATCATTACTTCCAGCTGGCTGTCGCCAGCTTTGTTTTCTCCACAGCACAGGCCCTGTTCGTCTACGCCTACTCGTTCCGCCTCCCGTCTGTCGAGACTCCGGGTTCGGAGACGGTCCTGCTGGCGCTGGCAGGCAACTCGGGCAACCCCATCTACGACTTCTTTATTGGCCGCGAGCTTAACCCGCGCGTGGGGTCGCTGGACTTGAAGTGCTTCAACGAACTACGGCCTGGAATCATGGGCTGGGTCCTGCTGAACGTGTCCTTTGCGCTCAAGCAGCACGAGCAGTTCGGCGGGGTGGCAAACTCCATGTGGCTGGCCATCGTTCCGCAGATTGGGTACTGCATCGACACCCTCTTCTTCGAGGACAGGGTGCTCACTACCATGGACATCACCACCGACGGCTTCGGCTGGATGCTGTCCTTTGGCGACCTCACCTGGGTTCCCGCCATGTACTCGCTGCAGGCGCGCTACCTGTCGTTCCATCCAGTCACCCACCACCCTGTCTACACGCTCTTCGTCGCTGTGCTTGGCGTGCTGTCGTTCCTGGTGTTCCGCTTGAGCAACAACGAGAAGAATGCATTCAGGACCAACCCCAAGTCCCCCGCTGTGAGCTACCTCAAGTATATGAAGACCGAGTCGGGAAGCAAGTTGCTGGTCAGCGGATGGTGGGGAATGGCCCGCCACATCAACTACACGGGAGACTGGATGTACGGCCTGGCGCAGTGCTTGGCAACTGGGTTTGATACCCCGATGACCTACTTCTTCTCTGCCTACTTCCTCGTGCTGCTGCTTCACCGCAACTACCGCGATGAGTGCAAGTGCAGGGACAAGTACAAGAAGGACTGGGACAAGTACTGCCAGACTGTTCCGTACATGTTCATCCCCTACATCATTTAGTCGCCAGTGCGGTGGGCCATTTGAGATGTGCGTGAGTAGACGATTTTTAAGTGGAATTTTTAGCACGCATTTCGTTATCGAACAAGAAAAAGGAAAGAAAGGAGTATAAGAGAAAGCCTCGCCAGACGACACAAAGGATGCTTGGAAAGCGAGGCAAGAAAAGACAAGGAAAAGAGGTAGGCGAGGGGAAGGTCGTCGACTAGAAAGAGGAATGAGATCGTTAGCTGCACCGGAGCCTAGAAGAGACCAGCAGCCAGGGCAGCGATGGCAGCACCAGCAGAGAGGGCTGTGAACGAAGCGGCCGAGCTCTTGCTGGTGGCCTTGCCAGAAGACGAGCTGTCGCTAGAGCCAGAGCTGGAACCCGAGCTGGAACCCGAGCTGCTGCTGCTGCTGCTGGAGCTGGAGCTGCTGGTGGAGTTGCCGGCGGTGGTGTTGTCCTTCATGGTTGAGCAAGAAGCGTCGCTCGACTGGGCAGGTTTGGTGACCTTGGCAAAGCCGTTGAAGTCGCAGGCGTTGTCGTTAGACTTGTTGGCGATATAGTACGCGTTCATGGCCCAAGAGACGCGCTGGATGGCATTGCAGAAGGAGTACTTTCCGTAAACACCGGTGGTAGCATTGGTGCTGATGGCTCCGCAGTCGATCTTGCCGCAGGCAGTGTTGAAGACCTGGCCGACGTTGTTGCCGAAGGTCTTCAGGTCGCTGGCGCCAGTGGGTGGCGTGGTGATCTTGCTGACGCAGGCGAGGGACTTGAACATGCAGTCGCAGGTGGCGTTGACAGGAGCCAGCGGGAGCTTCTGGTTGGCCATCCAGTTGTTCGATGCGCTGACCGATGGGCACGACTGCTGCTTTCCGCTGGGGGTGTAGCTGCTCAGGGTGGTTCCCGAGGGCTTGACAGCAGCCAGAGCCTTCTTGAAGTTGTCGTAGTCGGCGGTCTTTGTGCCGCTGCTGCCGTCAACATTGACCAGACCGTACTCGTTCTGCTCCTGGACGTACTCATAGACGAAGCCGCCCGAGAATACGTCGGTCATCTGGCTACCGTAGATTGCAGCGACCTCGGGGAACGTGCGGGGCTTGATGGCGTTGCATCCGTACTCGGTCAGAACGACGGGGACGTCCCAGTTGGTGAAGTTCTTCACGACCTGCGAGTAGCCAGACGACTCAAAGGTGGCCTTCTCGCCGCACCACTCGTACAGGTTGACGCCGTAAAAGTCTGCCTGCTCGTCGGTTGTGCCGCAGTCAAAGTAGGTCTGGAGCTGCCAGCGGATGTCGGCGTCGTCGTTGGTGGCGTAGCCGACAGGGATGGCCAGGTTCTTCGACTTGATGTAGGCCTTGACGTCGCGCAGGGCAGCCTTGACGTACGCCGAGGTGGCCGTGTTGTTGTAGGCGTTGGTCGCCTCGTTACCGGCAAGGAAGGCAAACAGGTTGTCGTACTTGCTGAACGCATCGACCTTCCTCTGGTAGTACCCAAGAAGGTTGACGTCGTACTCGGGCGAGTCGCGGTTGATGGTCTCAGTCGGGGTGCTCAGGTCGAGCATGACGTAGATGCCAGCATCTGAGAGGGCCTTCATGCACGCATCGTGGTTGCCAAAGGGCTCCGTCTGGTACACACGGATGGCGTTGACGCCCAGATCCTTGAGGAAGGGCAGGTCGCGCGAGCAGCCGGCCGAGTCGGCGAGGGGGTCGCGCACCTGGCTGGTGGACGTGATGTCGGGCTGGTAGTCCACGCCCTTGATAAAGAACTGCTGGCCAGTCTTCTTGTTGAACCACTTGGAGCCCTTGACAACGAGGGGGTCAATGGAGGCGGCCTGCGAGGCAAGGCCAAGCATGGCGAGAGATGCAAGAGTGAAGCGCATGTTTATCTTTTTTCGTCTGGCTTCTGGAAAGCAAGGAGGACAAGTATGCGTGGGTGTTTGTGTGTATGTGTGTGCTTCGTTAGTTTCTTTCTTTCTTTCTTTCTTTCTATCTTTCGCTGTCTAGCCAAAGAGGTGCACGAGAGATAGATAGAATGGAAGGAGAAACGTGATGGGGGGAAGGGGATGTGGAAGGTGGAAGGCGGAAGGGGTGTGGATGAAAGCGCCAGGAAGAGGTGTAAAAGTGCTCAAAAACGAAGGATGGAATGGAAAGCAGGGAAGAGAGAAGAGAAGCCTTGGACAGCAAACAAAACAAAGCGAGGCACCAGGCAGTAGGCAGGCTGAGCTATTCTTGCCGCTGCAGCCGAGGAGAATGGCAGGAATCCAGAAAGGCGCAAATCGCTGATGCTCGCTCTCCACCGCATGTCTGCGCGCGCTCCAAGCTCGCTGCAGCGGGAGCCGCAGGGGGAGCGAGGGGGCGGAGAGCAACAACAAAGCAGCGCCAGAGACCAAGCGCACTCCCCCTGCGCCTTTGTGCCAGTGGCAGCGACAGCCACCCGCCGCTATCCACCTGCGCGGAATCCATCAATGTTGCTGGTGGTTCGAGTCCAGCAGCCGTGTCCCACAGAGTGGGTGTTCTATCTGCCGAAAACACCGATGGACATGCTCCATCGCTCTCATGCTGGTGCTACGCTGCCTCTTGGCGCTGGCTGTGAACACGAGACTGAGCACCCAGCCTATAGAGCCAGCGCATCAGAGCGGTGCACAGCTCAGTTCCATGCCTCACCTCCCACACAGAGAGCGGAGCAGCCCTCGCCGTGGGCCACTGTGGACCAGCGGTGTCCCCGCCGGCTCTTCCCTTCAGATGCGTCGCATCTAGAAGGTCAGCATGCATTAGGCGGCAGGCTGGCACACATACGGGCGCATGTGTGCGCTGCGCATCAGCGCCTTGGAGCTTCTGCATCTGCGCTATATATAGTTGGCGATGATCGTCGGAGACGGGGAGAGACAAATCACCCCATCGCTTCCACACGCCTTCTCTTCTGCCGATGCCACGCGCAAGAGGGCCTGCCAAGAATGGCGGTTTGTGTGTGTCTGCAACATACAGCCAACCTCCATGTCGCTGCAGCCATCCTCGTCTTGCCACAGCACATCCATGCACAGCCGGTCCGTAGCTACTGCTTGAAAGGATCTGCTGCTCGCTCTCGTGTCCATGCGAGGAGGGCGGCTTCCAGGCAGACCAGCCTGTTCAGCAAATGAAGCAGCAGTAACTGTTGTTTCCCTGTCCGCTGCCGTGCTGCTGCTTTTCGGGCTTCTCCTGCGGGGCTGGAACGTTGAGCGACGGCGTCTTTTTGCCAGCGAAACGCCGCCGCCGCCGCTTATTAGCGTGCAGATAGCCCAAAGGCTGGAGCCGAAATCACAATGGCAGCAGCAAAAGAGCAGCCCAAAAGGACATTGGTGCCTATTTTTGACACAATATCAGGCAGCGGCAGCCAGGCGGCCAGCCAATGAGGCGCCGCGATTGGCAATGTGCAGGACCGCTGCCTGCAGCCCAATCAGCACTCGTGCGCGGGCTGACAAGCCCAGGACGGCCAATGGGTGGCGCGGCTCATACTCAACCTCAAGCACGCACACGGGCTTGGGAGCGGGCTGCTGGCAGCGCTCCTGTTTACCCAGGTCTGCTCAACAGCATGGGTGGAACGGGCGGGCGATGGGGCTCAGGCTGTGGCAGGGATGCACAAGCGAGGGTTACCACGGCAGCACTGGCACCCATTCGCCCTGCCTGTCTCAGTGGTAGCAAGGGTGCGGATGATCGCGGTGGGGGAGATGCAAGAAGCGGCGGGCATGATGGACATGCAAACTCAAAACTCCGCCCACGCACGAAAGCCCAGAAAACAACAACAGCCCAAGCACAGTTTAGGGAATAGGCCCAGAGCCTATTCTTAGAGCGAGTGTTTGCAGGAGCAGCTGTTCGAGGTAGCCTTTGTGCTAAGCGAAAAATAGAAAGCGATGAGCAGACTGGTGCAGCAGCCCGGCAGCAGCAGCCGTGGCAGGGTATTTGAGCATGCAAGGAACCGCGGCGCCCTTTTTGTCTCTTTCCCTTCACCCCTCTCTATTACCTTTATTTGCACTGCTGCTTCTCATACACCCTATATCCGCTTCTCATTGTATTTTGCAGGACACTGGGGCACATACACGCAGATAGAGACACCCCTTCTGGCCATCGACGAACGCTAGAGTGTGTAGTACCTCGCTCTCGTAGCCTGCCCTTCTCCAGCACCCTCCCCTCTCAATCACCCCGCTCTTCCGACATCGACCGCTTGCGCCAGACGCATTGGCTCCCCCATCGCTACCCCTTGTAAACGCCAGCAGCAGCAGCACATTAGTAACGGCAATACGCTAGTCGCTATTACCATCACGAAAGCCCCCTCCAGCCCATTCTCGCCCGGTTCGCCCAAGCAAGCATTGGACACCTGGCGCGACTCTACCCGAGTATCGATTCAGTGCATCTCCAACCCTAAACGTAAGTACCCGGCCAAAGCACGCCTGAGAGCGCTCTTTATTGGCAGACAAAGGCCAGCGCTGAGGCGAGAGACATGGCGACGCTCTCCCTTACTCAAAAAAAACAATAACAAAACAATAGCGGGCGCATTGTTGCCATTATCCTACTTTCGTGCGCATATACACGGGCGCAATTTCAAGGCTGCTGGCGGGCACTGCTACTTGCCGCTCTGCTGCTTGAAGACCTTGGAGAGGCTAGTAACGCTCTTAATTGCCCTTGCGTGTGCGTTGCGTGCGAGCCACCAGACATGTTCTGGAAATGAGAGCCCACCGCCAAAAATAGCCAGCCAGCCTGGAGTAGCGTGCGCACACATGATGCTGCCGGATCCTCAGCCCCGCCACAAGGCCGGCCTGAACCGCCAGAGCTCCACTGCACACGGCATATCTGCTCATCTGCTCATCTGCTCATCCTGCTCTGCTTGGGCTGTGTTTTTGTCTTTCCAGCACCGCCCCCAAACCATTATCGGGTCCTAGTCACTCTATTGCTCCAGGTGGCTGTAATAGTATAATCAGCCCTTCCTTTTTGCGTTTGGGTTTGTGCACCCAAAAACCGCCCCTCGCCTATTAACGCGGGCATGCTGGGCTTTCTTTCCCTCTTGTGCGCAGACAAGCCTTTCCGCTCAGCCTTGCTGTCGTCGCCGTTGCTTCCAGATACTGTCACATCTTTTATTTATATACTGCACACTCCCCTCCCTGCTCCTCCCCTCCCTCGCCCGCTCTTCAGCATCCGCGCTATTTATTCCCTATTTCTTCAGTTTGGTGTGTCGCTTGTGCTCTGGTGGTTGTGCCCCTCTTCTTTCTCACTTTGCCTCGTTGCATACTCTCGGCTACTCCACCGCCACACTGCCTTCGCCTCCATCGCTCACCACACCCCTGCACTCTGTTTTCCGCTCCCACTTGCAAACCCTCCTTTGTGTCTGCTCTTTAATAGAGAACACGCAACAGGTACGTGGATGACTCGGTGCAGATCCATTCTCTGGAGCTGTATTGCCTGCAGCAGTCATACTCCTTCCGCTTGTTGTGCGCTGCATGTGCTCTATATTGCCTTGTTCCCCCTCCCGTTTGCCTGTGCTGTCTGATGATGGCATTAAGCAGGCCTGACCTTGCGCCTCGCCGCACTCCGTACCCGTATGGTGTATGGCTCAGCGTACTTGAGCCTGCTCTCGTGTTGCAAATAATTATGCGGCGATGGACATGGCACTGTGCTACGGCACTGCCCGCGTCCATTACACAAACACCGAGATGCCCGCTCTCCCCCTCTGCACTACACTCGCCCCATTGCCTCCATCCCCGCCCATCCACCTGCTTGGGCTGAAGCTGGGACACAAAGAATAGAAGCAGCACTAATAGTGTAGAGCCCGCAGAACAAGCCGGCCTTTCTCTCTCCCGCTCCCCTCCCTTGTTTGGATCCGTATTCCCTCATCTACACTCTGGAAACAGCACAACCACCACAATATCATCTTTCGTTTTGCTTTCAACCGCCTTGTTCTCAACCCAGACTACAAGCTCGTTTCTCCCTGCAAGCCTGCTTACCCAGCACGCCTCTTAGCCGTGCAGACTACTGGCGCAGCAAAGAGCCTTCTGCCTGCTATATTCCGCGCCTCTCTCGCACGCCTATTTTGCACCGGCTGGTAGCTAAACGACATCTTGCTTTCTTTCACTGCCATAGGCTGCCTATAAATGGCCAACAACTACAACAGCAGCGGCGCTGGTGGCGGCGGCCGCAGACAGCAGCAGGGCCCCTACGACAACGTCCCGCCTACCCAGTACCTGGGCAACAACGGCGGTGGCTACAGCGGCCAGCAGCAGCAGCAAGAAAACGACCCTTACGGCGAGGCTGCCTACGACGAGTACGGCAGACCCGACTCCTTTGATGTGTCCTACTACACCAACCGCGACACGGAGTACACAGACAACATGTACATGGCCAACAGCGGGAACGGCGGAGATCATGGCGCTGACGGACCCAGCCTGCTGAGCCCCGACGGCCCGATGCCGCAGGGACCCATGATGGGGGATCTGCCCCCGCGCAAGCGCCGCAACGGCAAGCACCGCGACTCGGACATGGACTCTGTTAGCGACGGCGCGTTCTCTGTCCGCTCGTCGCTTGTGCGCACCCCTGCCTCGCACGGGTCGAACGACATCGACATCTTTGGTGCGTACCGTGCCAACCAGACCACCGGGGCTGCTGGCGACGATGGCCGCTACGCGTCGTATGCGCCCTCGACCGAGTCCCTCATCCACATGATCGAGAACAAGAAGACCTACCGCCCAACGGGCTCGGTCACCTCGTTCTCGCGCAGTGCCTCGTGGGTGTCGAATGGCAACGGCGGCTTCATTGACTTCCAGAACACCGACGCGTTCCTCAACGCCGATGTGCCGTACCCCGCCTGGAGCGACCCCAACCAGATCCCCCTGTCCAAGGAGGAGATCGAGGACATCTTCCGCGACCTCACGGCAAAGCTCGGCTTCCAGCAGGACAACATGCGCAACATGTACGATGCCATGATGACCATGCTCGACTCCCGTGCCTCGCGCATGAGCCCGACCATGGCGCTGCTAATGCTGCACGCAGACTACATCGGCGGAGACCACGCCAACTACAGGCGGTGGTACTTCTCGGCGCAGCTCGACCACGACACTCCCCCTGTGCGCGAGCAGATCGACCCCAAGCAGCAGCAGGAGATGCTCGACGAGGAGGGCGACGACCCCAAGAAGGACACGCCTACCGCCTTTGTCGAGAAGTGGAGAGCCCAGATGAACTCGATGTCGCAGTACGAGCGCGCCCGCCAGATTGCGCTGTGGATGCTGATTTGGGGCGAGGGTGGCAACATACGCTACACCCCCGAGCTCCTGTGCTTTATCTTCAAGGTCGCGGAGGACTACGTCAAGTCCCCCGAGGCGCAGCAGCGCGTTGAGCCTGCCCCCGAGGGCGAGTACCTGTGCAACGTCGTTTGCCCGCTCTACAACTTCCTGCGCGACGAGGGCTACGAGGTCGTCAACGGAAAGTACCTCAAGCGCGAGCGCGACCACGCAAAGACCATCGGCTACGACGACGTCAACGAGCTGTTCTGGACGCCCGAGGGTCTGCGGCAGATCAAGTTCGAGGACAAGTCTCTTTTGATGGACCTGGCTCCGCACGAGCGCTGGGCCCGCCTGAAGGACGTCAGCTGGAAAAAGTCGTTCCGCAAGACGTTCAAGGAGCGCCGCACCATGTGGCACTTCATGACCAACTTTTCGCGCATCTGGGTCATGCACATCACTGTGTACTGGTACTACATCATCTACGTGGCTGACTTCCTTTACGACCCCTTCTTTGAGGCGCACAATCCCAATTCGAATATCGGGAGGGAAAAGCCGGGCGTGATATCTCCCATGCCCAACCAGGACGCCAAGCGCTATACTCTGATGGCTGCTGGTGGTGCTCTAGCTCCCTTCCTCTGCCTGGTCGGAACCATCGCCGAGATGTTCTTTGTGCCCTTGAACAAGCCCAACCAGCGTGCCCTGTGGCTGCGTGTTCTTGTGTTTTTCATCATCCTGGCCGCCGATGTTGCCCCCTCCTTCTGGATTTGGCCTAACGGCGATGACCCCAACTTCGACTGGAGCAACGTCAAGCCTGAACTGTACTACCAGAAGCTCCCGCCCTCGAAAACCGCTGAGCCGGGCAAGGTCTCCACCTGGAACGCCGCGCGCGCAGTGGCTATCGTGCAGTTCATCTACAGCGTTATCTTCACCATCTTCCTCTCCCTGATGCCGCCGGCCCTGATGTTCAAGCCGCGCAAGAAGAACCGCAACAGCCGCGGCCTTATCAACCGCACCTTTGCCGGCAACTTCCCTCCGCTCAAGATCGCTGCCCGCTCGATCTCGCTCTCTCTTTGGGGCGCCATCTTCCTATGCAAGTACATCGAGTCGTACTTCTTCTTGGCTCTTTCGTTCAAGGACCCGTTCCGCTGGCTCTATGCGTTCCACCTGCTTAACACCAGCGACAAGTGCACGGAAAAGTTCCTGGGGGCCAACCTGTGCGTGAACCAGAACTACATCACCCTGGGCTTTATGCTCCTCCTTGATCTTGTCCTGTTCTTCCTCGACACCTACCTGTGGTACGTCGTGTGGAACACGATCTTCTCGGTTGGCCGCTCGTTCTACCTCGGCGTCTCGATCTGGACTCCCTGGCGCAATGTCTTCTCGCGCCTTCCCAAGCGCATCTACGCCAAGACCCTCGCCACGGCCGACATGGAGGTCAAGTACAAGCCCAAGGTCCTCTGCTCCCAGATCTGGAACGCCATCGTCATCTCGATGTACCGCGAGCACCTGCTCTCTGTTGACCACGTGCAGAAGCTCCTGTACCAGCAGGTCACTGGCGACGATGACGGCAAGCGCACGCTGAAGCCCCCTGCATTCTTTGTCTCGCAGGATGACGCGGCGTTCACCCAGGAGTTCTACCCGTCTCACTCGGAGGCCGAGCGCCGCATCACGTTCTTTGCCCAGTCTCTCTCGTCCGTGCTCCCCGAGCCTGTTCCCGTCGAGAACATGCCCACGTTCACCGTGCTCACCCCGCACTACTCGGAGAAGATCCTCATGTCGCTGCGCGAGATCATCCGCGAGAGCGACCAGTACACGCGCGTCACTGTGCTTGAGTACCTGAAGGCGCTTCACTCCGACGAGTGGGACAACTTTGTCAAGGACACCAAGATCCTGGCTGAGGAAAACTCGACCAACTTTGGACAGGCCTCTGCCTACGGACAGGCGTTCGCACAGGACGCCGACAAGAGCGAGGCAAAGACCAAGACCGACGACCTTCCCTTCTACACCATCGGCTTCAAGAGCGCTGCGCCAGAGTTCACGCTGCGCACTCGCATCTGGGCGTCGCTTCGCTCGCAGACGCTCTACCGCACCATCTCTGGCTTCATGAACTACGCCAAGGCGATCAAGCTCCTGTACCGCGTCGAGAACCCCGAGATGGTCCACCTGTTTGGCGGCAACGGCAGCGAGCGCCTTGAGGAGGAGCTCGAGCGCATGGCCCGCCGCAAGTTCAAGTTTGTTGTTGCGATGCAGCGGTTCCTCAAGTTCAACAAAGACGAGCGCGAGGCCTCGGACTTCCTCCTGCGCACATACCCCGACCTGCAGATCGCGTACCTCGAGGAGGTGCCTGCCACCGAGGAGGGCGAGCTCCCCCGCATCTACTCCTGCCTGATCGATGGGCACTCCGAGGTTGGCACCGACGGTCGCCGCAAGCCGTACTACCGCATCCAGCTGCCCGGAAACCCCATTCTGGGCGACGGAAAGTCCGACAACCAGAACCACGCCATTGTGTTCACCCGCGGCGAGTACCTGCAGCTTATCGATGCCAACCAGGACAACTACCTCGAGGAGTGCATCAAGATCCGCAACATCCTTGGAGAGTTTGAGGAGTACAACCCGCCTACTGTGTCGCCGTACTCGCCCGCTGCGGAGCCCCAGCCCACCCCTGTCGCCATTGTCGGTGCACGCGAGTTTATTTTCTCGGAGAACGTTGGTATTCTTGGTGATGTCGCTGCCGGCAAGGAGGCCACGTTCGGCACGCTCACTCAGCGCATCATGGCTGAGATTGGCGCGCGTCTGCACTACGGCCACCCTGACTTTGTCAACTTCATCTACATGACTACCCGCGGTGGCATCTCGAAGGCGCAAAAGGGTCTTCACCTCAACGAGGATATCTACGCCGGTATGAACTCGTTCACCCGCGGTGGCCGCATCAAGCACACGGAGTACTTCCAGTGCGGCAAGGGCCGTGATCTCGGATTCTGCTCGACGCTCAACTTCATCACCAAGATTGGAACTGGTATGGGCGAGCAGATGCTCTCTCGCGAGTACTACTGGCTCGGCACCCAGCTCCCCCTCGACCGCTTCCTGACGTTCTTCTACGCGCACCCCGGATTCCACATCAACAACATCATGATTATGTCGTCGGTCCAGCTGTTCATGATCTGCATCATGTTCATTGCCGCCATGAACGCTACCGTAAAGACCTGCGTGGGCAATATTGACATGACCAACCCAAATTATGCTAAGGACCTGAAACCCACTGGCTGCTTCCTCATCAAGCCTATTGGTGACTGGATCAACCGCACCACGCTGGCTATTCTGCTTGTGCTTCTCATCGCCTTCCTGCCCCTCTTCCTGCAGATGCTGACTGAGCAAGGCTTTGGACGCGCCATCTCGCGCCTTGGAAAGCAGTTCCTCTCGCTGTCGCCGCTCTACGAGGTGCAGGTCACGCAGGTGTACTTCAACTCGCTGATGACTAACATGGCCTACGGCGGCGCGCGCTACATCGGCACTGGCCGTGGCTTTGCGACCTCGCGCCTGTCGTTCTCGACCCTGTTCTCGCGGTTCTCTGACTCGTCGATCTACTTTGGCATGCGCCTGATGATGCTCCTGACGTTCTTCTCGGCGGCGTTCTGGAAGTGGCCGATCCTGTACTTCTGGATTTCGATTGCTGCGATGCTGATCACGCCGTTCCTCTACAACCCCCACCAGTTCGTAATGACCGACTTTATCCTCGACTACCGCGACTGGCTCCGCTGGCTGGGTGCGGGCAACAGCTCTGCCAACCCGAACTCGTGGATTGCCCACTGCCGCCTCACACGCATCCGAATCACCGGCTACAAGCGCAAGCGCCTCGGCGAGCGCACGCCCACGACCGGATTCATCTCGCGTGCACACAAGGCCAACATCTTCTTCACCGAGATCCTCCTGCCGATCATCATGGCGGTCACCATGCTTGTCAGCTACACGTTTATGCACAGCATTACGAATGTGGCCGAGCAAGCGAAGAACGGCGAGGAGAACTCGATACTCATCCGTGCCCTCATCATCTCGGTGGCGCCGATCATCATCAACCTTGTGATTACGATCGCGTTCTTCTTCGTGTCGATTGGTCTTGGCCCTTGCTGCGCGATGTGCCTGCCTCAGTTCGGCAAGGTCATTGCTGGCATTGTGCACACCATTGCGGTGGTCGTCTATGTTGCGATCTTCCTGCTGCTGTGGGTTGTCGAGAACTGGGCACTTTCGCCAACAATCATGGGCATTATCTGCCAGGTGTTTGTTGAGCGCGCGATCTTTGCCATCCTTCAGCACCTGCTGCTGTCGCGTGAGTTTGGCGAGGACGAGACCAACGTTGCGTGGTGGACTGGGCGGTGGTACGGAAAGGGCATGGGCGGCTGGGCATTCACGCTCACGATGCGCGAGTGGCTGTGCAAGGTCATCGAGTGCTCGGTGTTTGCTGCCGACGTGTTCACCGGCCACCTTATCCTGTTCTTCCTCTCAATCTTCACGCTGATTCCCTGGGTCGACAAGTGGCACTCGGCGATGCTCTTCTGGCTGCGTCCCTCGCGCCAGATCCGCCCGCCAATCTACTCGCTCAAGCAGCGCAAGCAGCGCCGCCGCTCGGCCATCCTCTACGGCATTCTGTTCGTCCTGTTCTTCGTCATCTTCCTGGCGATCATCATCCTGCCCCAGGTCCTCAAGCCCGGCTTCAGCCTTCCCGACAGCATCCAGAAGTATCTCGACGGACGGTTCTAAGTAGCAAGACAGCCGTCCTGCTGCCTGCGCATGCGACGCACATCCAGCGCCTGTGTCTTTGTGTAATCTAAGTTGGCCTGGGTGTGCTGCAGTGCGTGCCCTTGCTTTTTCGTTTCAGCATTACGAATTGTTTTTTGTTGTCTTCCTACTCTGCCGTTTCTCTTTCCAGCCTCGGTTCCCTTTTATGTTTCCTGTCTTTACTACATTATAGTCACCTCTTATCCTTTTCTGATTCTCAATAACGCCATCAAAACCACTCGCAGCAGGATGCAGCGATCAGTGCAGGACCACTCAGCAGCATCGCACGCAACGCCTGCAAGCGCCTGATTGCCCCTCTTATCCTTTTCTGCCTTTTCTGATTCTCAATAACGCCATCAAAACCACTCGCAGCAGGATGCAGCGATCAGTGCAGGACCACTCAGCAGCATCGCACGCAAGGCCTGCAAGCACATTGCAGCCGTGCCCGGCAGCCGCCGCTTCGCATTTGCATGCCAAAAGCGGGCCTTTGTGACCCTTGTTTTGGTTTGTCTGGTTTTTCTTCCGTCCCCTTCCAGGATAATCAGCGTGCCGCCCGCCCTGCCAGCCTTGTTTGCTATTTTATCTTCCCTGCTCTTTTTGGCTCCAGCTGCAAGTAGTGCCCGTTCACGATACTCCTTCGCCGCCGCTTGTTTTATTTCAAATTGCCTGCAGTTCGACTAGCAAGAGATGGCCTTTATAGATTGGGTTCTCCACCCGACGGAGCTCTGGGCGGCCTTTTGGTATGTCATGAAGCATGCGCCGCCGGACGAGAAGACAGTGCAGCTGCAGGTTTCGGGGGAAATGAAGCGCTGCTACGACTTTTTGGAGATGACCTCGCGCTCGTTCGCGGCAGTAATTCAGGAGCTGAATCCAAAGCTGCGTGATGGAATCTGCCTGTTCTACCTGGTTCTCCGTGGCCTGGACACCATCGGTAAGTCCGCTCTTGTTGCCTCCTGGCTCGCTGGTTTGCTCTGGTGCAGCAGGACGGCATCCTCTGTAAAGGGCCTCTGTGCTGTGATCTGCGCTGCCTTATGTGCTGCTGTGTGCTGCCATGCAGTGCGTGTGTATTAAAGGACCGTCTGGGAGATCTGCGCTGCCTTATGTGCTGCTGTGTGCTGCCATGCAGTGCGTGTGTATTAAAGGACCGTCTGGGATAGATAGCGCACTTGGCTGTCTAGCCCGTCTCTAGCATGCACCAGCCCGGCTCTCTTTATCCAGCCAATATGCGTCTGTGTAAGCCGCCTCTCGCTTCCAAGTGGCTCGCCCAGCTGCCCAGTACTAACCCGTGCACCACACAACGCCTCTTTTTTTTTTTTGCTCTGCTGCTGGAACACAAAAATGTCTGCCTCTCCTCTCTCCTTGGCGCGCTGCGAATCAACAATCGAATTGACGCTGTATGGCGCTTTCGGGATGGCTGGTTGGATTGTAGAGGACGACATGACAATCCCCGGGGCCAGGAAGCGCCATTTGCTGGAGACATTCCACGAGCTGATCTACCAGAAGGGATGGAAGTTTGAGGACTCGGGACCCGACGAGAAGGACGCCATCTTGCTTGTGGAGTTCGATGTTGTCATCAACGAGTTCCTGCGGCTGCCCACGGAGTACCAGGTGGTGATTGCAGACATCACGAAGAGGATGGGCGAGGGCATGTCGGAGTTTTCGCGCCGCAAGGTGGTTACTTTGGAGGACTATGACCTGTACTGCCACTACGTGGCTGGCCTTGTCGGCCACGGACTGAGCAGGCTGTTTGCAGCGTCTGGGCTGGAGGACGCGTCGGTTGGCGAGAAGCTCGAGCTGGCCAACTCGATGGGTCTCTTTTTGCAGCGGACCAACATTACACGCGACATCAACGAGGACGTCCTCGATGGCAGGTGCTTCTGGCCCGAGGCGATTTGGAAAAAGCACGCGAGTAGCACCGAGGAGCTGATTGCAAGGCAGAACAGGGAGAAGGGACTGGAGGCGCTGAATGAGATGTGCATCAACGCCCTGTCGCTTATCCCGGATGTAATGGAGTATCTGGCGCAGATCAAGGAGCCGTCGGTGTTCAAGTTCTGCGCCATCCCCGAGGTCATGGCTATTGCCACCTTGGTGGCCTGCTACGATAACACGAAGGTGCTTGACGGCAACGTGAAGATCCGCAAGGGCGAGGCGCTAAAGCTCATCTCGCGATCGACCGATATCAACAGCGTCAGGCGCATCTTCTACACGTACATAGTCAAGCTGGAGAAGAAGAACCGTGTCGGAGACCCACTGTACAGCGAGGTGCGCAAGATCGTGGACAGGACTAAGAAGGATATCGCGGGGCAGCTGAATGGCCGTGTGCCCGTGGACTTCACCAAGGAGTACCTGATTATCGGGCTGTTTGTCATTACTTTGGCCCTCTTCTTCTACAGCTACCCGCGCAGCGACAGAGTCTGAGCTGGCCGTTGGACGTCTGAGCCAAGGGGATGCTTGCAGGGGTCTGCGTTCGGTGCCTCGTTTCCACTTTTTCGTTTCTCAGCTCTCCTTTCTTTCTAAACCTGCCTACAAATAAAACGGATATTTCTCTCTTGCTGCAGCTGTCGCTTGGACACGCTGGCTTGCGAACTGCCATGCTCGATGCATGCCGGAGCCGCTGTGCAGGCGCAGCTCCAGGTCACGCCTCGTCGGGTGTCTTTCATTCCATTCACACCCACTCCCGCTATCCCTGTAGCAGCATCATGCCACCGCTACATTGTTGGCCATGCTAAGGACAAGGCAATTTTCACGCCAATAGAAAGAAGCAGCCGGGAGGGGACTGGAGATGGCCTGGATGGTCATCCCACTCTCGCTGACTCACAAGTGCTCGAGAGCGTCTGCTGTCACCGCTCAACAACAGCTGCTCGCCCACGCCTCCCCCCTCTCTTTCTTTCCCCTTTATCCTCTTGCAAGCATGCACCATCTCAGCGCCATTTAGCCTGCTCTTATTCTCTAGATAATCGGAACAGGCACACTTTATTCGGAGCGCGCTCCTCTTCTTAATACCGTACTGTACAATAGTAGCACTAATAACCGCCAATGGTGAGCCTGAGCCCGCACAGTGGGCAGGACGATGGTGGCTGGCAGACACACAGCCCGCCCAGAGTAGAGCGGGCGCGGACAGAGCAAATGGCGTTGCGCAGCCGAGCTCTCTTTGATGACCGGATTCACGCTGGCCAGCAGCTGGCTCACAACCTGGGAGGCTACCACGGGGACCCAAATGTGGTGGTGCTTTCCGTGAGCCGCGGGGGTGCAGTGGTAGGGTCGGTGATAGCACAGGCACTGGGGGCCGGAGTGCCGCACCTATACTACATGGTGAAGCCAATCCCGTGTCCTGGGATGCCGCGGCTCTCTCTGGGTAGTGTGGCGGGTGACGGGAGCGTGCGCATCGACAATGCGGTGGCTCGGAGTGTTGGTGTGATGAGTCAGAGCGACGACCCGGCGTCGTCGGACGAGCTGATGTGTGCGATTGAGGGCATCGACGCGCAGCTCAATGCCGAGCAGGATTCGTTCCATTTGCCAGCGCCTACAAGAGAGCTTCTTGCTGGCAGAACGCTGGTGGTGGTGGACGATGGCATTGAGGCGGGGGATACGATGCGCGAGGCCATTATGCATCTGAGACATTGCTACAGAGCGAACAGGATTGTGGTCGCCGTGCCGGTTTGTCTGGCCGATTTGAAGAAGCAGCTGCAGAGACATGTGGAGAGCGTCGTGGATATTGTGTCGCCGCTGTTCGTCGGGTCCATCGCGAGGTGGTATGCCCTGGGCGTGACGGCGTCGGAGGCTGAGCGCGGGCTGCTGGACAGGATGTTTGCGGGCGACGGCAGCGGGTTTGACCTCGAGTAGACGCTTTCCTTGCCTGCATTAGAGGCTGTACTTTTGCTGCTGCTACTGCAGCTATATGTGCGAGTTCCCATTTTGCTCCACTCGAATGACAATGCAACTGCAAGTGCTTGAGTGCCGAGAGCCGGGCCAGAGATGGAGGGCCCGTTTTGGCCGCAGCTGGCGATCGGATCTGAACACATACCACGCCCTCCTGCACGCGAATTCCTGCAGCCGCTGCCTGGACAGGTGGTCTGTCTGTCTTTGTAAAGGCGTGCTCGCAAAGGTCAGCATTGGAGTCTAGCACATGTCCGGGGCGGCTGCAGATCGCCAGGTGTCTTGCAATGCCGAGGGCATTGGAGGAGAGCAGGCAGCCAGCAACAAAATGCAAAGGGCAGGGCAGCATGGAGGCGAATGTCTCTTTTCATTGGGAATCCAGGTTGGGCAGCCGCGGATGCCGGCAGGGGCAAACAAAAGCTCGAGAGGCAGAGGCGATTAATGCGGCTCAATTGGTGGTTGCAGCTGCAGCCGCCCTTGCTCTTCTGCCCGCACGTCTGCATGCTCCATTTCTATAATTGTAACCACAAGGAGCACACCCAGCATGCGCTCCTGCTCCGGATGAGGGGGCACATGTGGGCGTCACCACACGGGAGGATGGAGACTTCATTCTGGCTTTTTCCTGCTCCACCCACCCTCTTCCTCGCCCTTGCACAGCGAGGCAGCTTTTCCCCGCTTCGCTTCTCTCTCTCTTCTCTGCAACCTTATTCGCATCTCCTTTTGCACCAGCAGCAGCCCCCTCCGACGCACTCTCTGCCCTGCTTTATCCCGTCTTTGTGTTTTGTGCTGCTATTCGCCCGTCCTTGGCTCCAAAAATAGCGAGGGACGATCGCACCCTGTTCACTCTTTCGCCTCTCCCTCTCCTCCCCTCTCCACGGCGCGACCCTGCTTGGACACTCTCCTCTCCCCTTACCCCAAACCCTCACTCTCCACGTACGCGCCAGCTCAGCTCCAAGGCAGCACAGAGGCACGGCAGTATAATCCCCGCCTCTTCGCAGCCATCTCCTACTATCTAGCCCTATCTTATTCGTTATATTTTACCAGTCCCTGCTCGACCCGCCTTGTGCCTCATTATTTATTGAAAGCCCGACATGGCATTTATCAACAAGATACTGCAAAAGACAAAGAACAAGATCGGAGACAGAGACAGAGACTCGGTCAGCCCCGGATACTCATCGCCCGAAAAGCCTGCACACTACTCGGCGGCGACTCTGGCGGGTCCTGTGCCGATACCACCCACGACTGCCGGTTCCCATGCGCACACGGTCCCGTCCAATGTCACCCAGCCACATTTGATTTCTCAGCAGCAGCAGCAACAGCAGCAGGCGTATGCGACTCTTCCCCCGCAAAAACATGTGGTGCCATCGAATGTTCCCCCTATGCAGCAGCCGAGCTCTACAAGCGTGGCAACACGTGCTGCTTCGTTCTCGGTGGGTGCACAATCGGCTGTTGTCAGTAAGGGTGCTGCTGGGCTGTATGTGCCGCTGCAGCAGAACGCCATAGCCACCAACGAATACACACAGCAACAGCAACCGCAACAACAGCAGCAGCAGCAGCAGCAACATGGGATACATGGCGATCACCAGAACCAGAGCCAGAATCAGCACCCGCACCAGCACCAGCACCTCCTCCATCACCACCACCACTACCAGCAGCAGCCAATGATGCAGCCAGCGGATTTGCAGGGAGTGGAGCGGTCGTATGAGGACACGCATGTCAAGCTGGACGACTTCGAGGTGTTCCGCACAGTGGGCACAGGGTCGTTCGGTCGCGTGCGGCTAGTGCGGCACAAGGCGACAAACAAGCACTACGCGATGAAGGTGCTGAAGAAGAACCATGTTGTAAAGGCCAAGCAAGTGGAGCACGTCAACAGCGAGCGGCGGATCCTCGCCGAGTGCAGCTG
>MU603962.1:115601-129811 GCA_025201845.1 Martensiomyces pterosporus
CGGACCAGCAGCGCCTCATCTTTGCCGGCAAGCAGCTTGAGGACGGCCGCACTCTCTCGGACTACAACATCCAGAAGGAGTCCACTCTCCACCTCGTCCTCCGCCTGCGTGGTGGCATGCAAATTTTCGTCAAGACACTCACGGGAAAGACCATCACCCTCGAAGTGGAGTCGTCCGACACCATCGACAACGTCAAGCAGAAGATTCAGGACAAGGAGGGCATTCCCCCGGACCAGCAGCGCCTCATCTTTGCCGGCAAGCAGCTTGAGGACGGCCGCACTCTCTCGGACTACAACATCCAGAAGGAGTCCACCCTCCACCTCGTCCTCCGTCTGCGCGGTGGCATGTAAACCCCTGCTGCTCGTTGAGCATCTCTCGCTTCGCTTGTGGCCCACCTCCTGGACGCTTTCAAAGCGCCTTTGAGCGCATTCTCTTTTCGGCCTTGCCTTCCACTGGTTCTCAGTAGCTGGGCACTCTCTTTCTCTTTCTATTGCCACTAGGGCCACCAATAAACGAAGCGCATTATGACCCTTATTACCCAAAGCCATATAACGCAATCGATGTGACTAATGAATGAATGGCGGTGTTGCCAATGAGCAGTTCCGCAAATGCGGCACCAGCCCCTCACACGGAGACCTTCTGCGTGGCTTCGCCTATTCGCCTTTGGATGATGCTGCCCAGGAGCCGAAGCCAGACCCGGAGCCGTGCCTGTGCTTGGTGCTGGCACGTCTTATTCGATAGCTTTTGCTGCTGACCCCTGCGTTGCTACCGAGCTGCGGAAGCAGGGATGCGCTGGCGCCCCCTGTGTTGCTGCTGCGTCCAAGCAGGCACATGAAAGGAGGCTCGGTGCCGGCACTTCTTATTCGATAGCTCTTGCTGATGACCCCTGCGTTGCTACCGAGCTGCGGAAGCAGGGATGCGCTGGCGCCCCCTGTGTTGCTGCTGCGTCCAAGCAGGCACATGAAAGGAGGCTAAACATAGAGCAGCACCCCCTGCTTGCTTCTCTACAGCCTCCACGTATCCATTTTACCAATGCTCCACACATGCAAGCGCTTCCATGAAAGACATTCACAGCATGCTCTCTCCGCACAACATGGGTGCTGCTGTGTTTTGGTCTCGCGGCACGCATTCTTTGACCTGCAGCAAGTGGCTGGCACTTGGCGGCTCGCATGATTTCTTGTGTGTGAGCAGAATGACTGGCTGGCGCAAACCCTGCCACTCAAAAACCTCCACCTCGCGCAATTTCCTCCCAGGCGTCTCTGTGCTGCGAAGACGAGCAGCAGCGCCCTCATTGGGTCTTGGCAGAGCAGCCTGCCTGCGCTCATAAAGGAGGCGAGAAAATCTTTGTTTTCCTGCCGCTACAAAACCCCCCACCTCAACACTGCCCACTCAGACAAACCTGTCTCCCTTACCTCCCTCGTTCTCTGTCCGCACCGTCTATTTGTCCATTTTCCCCTGCTTGCCCGGCAGGAAATCCACAGCTCTCACATTGTCTTGAATAGCTCGCTCAATTTGCTCGGGGTTTGCCAGTAAACGCCTCTTCTCTCTGCCTCCCGACCACGCCGTACCGCGCGCTCGCCTCACAAACGACACGCCTTGCTCTTATATTTGCCTGCTGACGAACACAGATAAACCATGTCATCCGCCTTGGTTTCGCCTTCTCGCGCAGCAGACACCACTGCAGGAAAGAGCGCCGGTACAGCTGTTGGCGTTGGTAAGAGCAGCCCTGAGCGTATGCTGCAGAGGCAGCAGACCCCCGTGCTAGAGGATGGCCAGGCCCTGGTGCCAAAGTCCGAGGGCGCAAAGCGCAAGCACTCGGTGATCATCACCACATCGAGCGGCGAGTTTGACCTCAACGACCTGCCGCCCCCCAGGCCCGGAAGACCCTCGGGGAAGACGCCCCAGGACCCGGCCATGCAGGAGGCCCGCAAGCGCGCTCGTGTGCTCCGCAACCGCGCAGCCGCCCAGCTCTCGCGCGAGAAGAAGCGCCAGCACCTCGAGCTGCTTGAGGCCGAGAACGCGGACTTGCGCGCCAAGAACGCGGAGCTCGAGAGGCGTCTGGGCAAGGCGGAGGGCGCCAACTTGGATCTCTCGGCTAAGCTCGATAACCTGGCCAAGCAGCTCCAGGACTTCCAGAATCTTATTCTTGGCAGCCAGAAGCAGCAGCAGGTGCTGCAGGTGCCTGTGCAGCGCCAGAGCAGCCTCACCCCTGTGGTCGACTGGAGCTCCATCCCTACCCCGCTTGCTGCCTCGCCGCTTGACCAGCCTCTGCACAGCGCACAGATTAGCATCAGTCCTAGCGACTCGACGTTCTCTCTTACCAACGCCACCGCATCCACAACCACTCCATCTCCCGCCCAAATGTCCCCATCCACCTCGTCCTCACCCACAGCTTCCATCACAAAGTCAGCAGCAGCAGTCTCTGAGGCTTCGTCGATTCTCTCGGCGATGACCGGCACTACTGTCGCATCCACAGCCGATATGTCACCAACACCTGCCATGGGGTTGTTTCCTAACGTAGCAGCGTCGTCAGAAATCTCTGGCAAGGGCTTGTCCGAGTCAGCAGCACTCGAACAGTCGGGCGCACACATTTACTGTGTTGCGCCTGATTCTCAGCAGCGGAGGCCCTTGCCGCGTATGGAGAGTTTCTACCGCAGGCTGCAGCAGCAGCAGCAGCAGCCTTCCAAGAGGGAGGCAGCAGCTCAAGCAGCAGCAGCATCAACAGCAACGTTGGAAGCATCTTCAGCCAGTTCATCGATGAGCTGGCGGCAGCGAATGGTCAAAACGGCAGTGCGCGCAATAGTGTCGGCATCGGCGCAGAGCAGTCCGCAAGCGCTCTGGATGATATTCTGCGCCTTGTGGTGGATCCTGTGCCAAAATGGCGGATGGATCAGCAGACACCAGCTTTCGCTCATAGCGCGTGGGATTTTGGAGTCTCCTCATCAACAGACCGCTAGTGCAGCGATCCGCAAGCCCACCGCTGCTGTTGGAGGCAGCAGTGGGCTGGCGAGCCTGGGCCTGGTGGCCTCTTGGCTTGGCTCTGGATCGCGCACGGCGGCGGCGCTAAGGCGTGTTGTTGGGAACGGTCCGGTAGACCAAGTCAGCTCACTGGTTGCGAGACTGCATGCTGTTGCGCGGTCGATTGAGGGCCGCAAGCAGCGTGTGCACTCGAGCAGCCTTGTTTGTAATAAGCAAAAGACCATGTTCTACCCACCCTGACATTCTTTTTCATCTGTTTCCTTTGTTTCTTTCGTTAATATCCCCTCTTTCACCACGTGCGGATGCTCCATTCCGCACACCTTGTTTCAATACAACAACGCTCTCTCATCATCCTCGCCGCATCCTTGCGCATGCTGTTTGGGCTGGCTGTGATCCATGGCTTGATCCGGCACTAGTAACAAGTGAAAAAATTTTATGTGCTTAATTTTTCTTGCCCTCCCTTTCTGCCAAACCCGGCGCTGCGATCCAGTGCTAAACACAAGGCGGGTGAGGCGGCAGAGACAGGGCGGCTTTTCTGCTAAACTCTGCTCGCGCACCCACTGCTTGAATGCCTGTGTCTCTTGCTTGATTTTCCCCATCCGATAAGCTATCATTGCCACTACATTTGCAGCCAGCAGCCTTTGCTGAAACAGCGCACCTTCACAGCCTCGATAGCAACGCCGATAGAAGAACAGGAATGCCTGCTCGAGGCTCTACCTCAAAAGGCAGCAATGTGCCCAGCACACCGCCACGCGGGAATGCCCCCTCTCCTATTTCCACCCGCCTGCGTTCGCGGGTAAAGAGCCAGTCAACGCTGGACGAAGGCGACGCTGCTGATGCGCCCATGACCCCTACCACCACACGCGGACGGCGCTCTGTCTTGCGCAAGACTGCGTCGGAGGACCATAGCGAGGCGCCTGCGACGCCGTCGCGGAGGTCGACCAGGGCGGCGGCGAGAAAGGCGACCGACTTGATCCAGGACGAGGTTGCCGAATTGATGGGATCGCGCAAGAGAGCCACAAGGAAGGCACCCGCATCATCGGCCAAGAAGACAACTGGTGCGTCGTTGGCAGAGGAGATGCTGCCGGCTACACCCACGGGGAAAACAACAAAGGCGAGTAGCCATACACGCAGAGTAGCGAAGATTGAGGAGGAGGAGGAGGTAGCGAAGAAGGCACCCACAGGCACAAATCGCCCATCTAAGGCCGCCAAGAAGCCGTCGGAGGAGTCGGTGGCGACTGAAGGCGAGAAGCGTGGAAAGACCAGCCTTCCTCCACCACACCCCGACCTTGCTGCCGCCGAAGAAATGCCCAGTGCCGCTGCTGCTGCGGCGTTGGACAATAGCCAGTTCAAGTCGGCGAGCCAGTCGGCTGACGAGAACTACCATACTGCGCCTGAGAGCCCCGTGAAGCCAGACGCTGGTGCGCCGGTTGCTAAGGAGAACCGCAGTGTTTCATCTGCTGCTGTTGGTACAAAGGGGGAGGAGGAAAGCTTTGAAAGCGAAGAGGACGAGATCTCGGATCTAAGCGATATCGACGACCCCCACTTCACTGAGATTATGACCAGTGAAGCTGCCACCGCAGCTCTTTCGGCCGCTGGTTCCACGCCTGCTGCGTCTGTGCACGAGGACGAAGAAGCCGACGCTGAGGAGAGGCTCGAAGGTGCTGCTGAAGATGCGTCTGGGTCTGAACCACAGGCCAAGAGCAGCCATGTGGTATTCGACTCTGACGCAGAGGCTGAGAGCGACAGCGAGAGCGATGACGAGGCCGCCACAACCGCCGCACCGGCTGGCTTTGCTGCCAAGGGCGCTGATATGGACAGCGACAGCGACGACGAGGCACCAGAGGTTGTGTCCACAAAGACAGCTCCTCGCCCAGAGCCCGTAGAGGCTAACGGCAGAAGCGAGACTGAGGCCGTCGTGCCCGCAGCCAAAGAGAGCGAGCAACAAAAGACGAAAAAGAAGCACCGTGCTCGGCACCGCAAACGTGCAGTGCCTGCGACAGTTGTCAAGGATATTTCCACGACGATGGATAATGTCGCTAGAATGAAGAGCCGCCCAGGGCTGTTCCGCCCGACAGAGATCCCCGAGGAGCTTCGTCTTGAAGAAGATGCTGGGCTCGCAGAGGCAAGTTCGGCTCCTGCTGCCAAGCGGCCTACGGCCGGCGACAGGATTGACATGTCGGTGCTGGCAGAGTTTGCACAGGAGTCGAAGAAGCGGGCCAAGGACGAGGCTGACCAGGACAGCGAGGACGGGCTGGCAGAGAGGAGAAGGAAGGACAAGAAGAGGAAGAAGAGCAAGGGCAAGGACTCGCGTGTCGTCTCGGGCATCCGCGTGGTTTCAACAAGGCCTGCCAAGAAAGCTAGCCTTTTGGAAACCCTCTCGCAGAAGGTGCCGGACACGGTCAGGAGCTTCAGCAAGAAGAAGAGAGGCGCAAGAGGCATCAAGCGCTCAAACCCTCTTGTTGGAATAGCTCGCCACAACAACCAGCCAGCTATCAATTTCTTCAAGTAGAGCCTCGGGCAGAACTGGATCTGGCACCGGCACCCCAGGTGTATCTGCTTCCTTCCAAAGAGCACAAGGTCTAAAATAATCCTTTCTACATATAGCCATTATCCTGGCATTCTGCCACTTGCTTTTACGCGAATACCATACTTTTCAAGCGCCATCTCCATGTCTGCTTCTGCTGGCGAAGGAAAACCAGCATGCTGCTCTCCCGGCACACCTTCCTCCACCCATATCGAATGCCTCCCCAGGTGCCTATAAAAAGGGCCTCTAAACTGCAGCTGTCGGCCCTTCCGCCGAGCACATCAAACGGCCCTCCCTGTTTTCTCCTTCCTCTCCACACAGCGTGCGCAACAGTATCTACTTGCCCCTCTTCTACAATCGCTACGCTACAAATTGGTGTTTCACTCGGAGCCCTCGCCTCACCTGGCAGCTGCAAGCACACGAATTCCGCCTGCATTTCTTCTCATTAGCTGACCAGCAACCTGCTACATGTGCACCTGGGAATTGCGGTTCATCGGATTAAAGAGAGCAAATTCCAAAGACTGTTTGGCGCTGTTAGGTTGGTCGCTATGAGCAAGCAGCAGCAGCGACCGGGAGGCAGTCTGCAGCTGATGTCGCTGAAGCAGCTGTGCCAGCGCGCACTGATGTCCAAGGTTGACCGTAGGTATCTATACTGTCTCACACCCACACGCGGCATTCACATCGCACGGCGATAGCACCGTCAGCGGTGCGCATGTGCATGCGCCAAACCAGCACCGCCATATCGTGGAAGCACCTGTAGCGAATAATGCCAGCGTGGCTGCCTTTCATTATTTTAGGGATAAGACGGCTTGGGATTGTTCCCCAGTACCTGGTGGCCGATGCGCTGGCGATGTGCACGCCAAAGCAGCTGGAGACTATCGAGCGCTTCAACCCGCACATCATTGAGGACAACGAGCCGCTGTGGATGGCGCACTGCACACGATCGTACAAGGAGCTGCGAGAGCTGCCTGAGAATATTGCACAGGGCATCGCGCCGCCTGTTCCTTCGTGGCGCAGGCTGTATTGGGAAATGAAGCACCAGGACGAGGTGCGGGCACAGGAGATTGCCCAGCGTGTGCGCAACAAGGTGGCAGAAATCGAGCGTGCCAAGAGCTCGCGCAAAGTGCGAATGACAAAGATGCCTGTGAGCGCCATGGTTTCGAGTGGCTGTGGAGGTGGGCTCAAGAGCAGAGGTGGTTGGGGAGCGAGTGGTTTGCATGCGCGCAATCTCTCGCCGTTTGACAGAGCAAGGATAGAGACTAAAGTACACATGTCAAAGATGACGAACCCCGTCGAGCGCCGCAACCCAGGGGCAGCCGTGCGGTCCTTGTCTACTAGTACCACGGCGAGGCCCCGTATGCCACCCTCTTCCCCAGCACCAGCACCAGCACCAGCACCGAGGCAACAGCAGGAGCAGCTCTCGCCCAGGCAGCGATGTAGCAACTATCGACAGCAGCATACACCTCCACCACAGCCAGCAATGGCAACAGCAACAGCAGCATACCCGAGCCAGACATCGCCATACGAATCACCTGCTCACTCACCCCCGTATCAGGCGGCGTCGTATTCGCCCCCCTATTTCTCCTCTGCTTCCTCGTGCTCGCCCACACACTCAGCGGCCTCCCCGCCGTACGTCCCGGACTCGGGGAGCAATAGCCAGAACGAGGCGTCGTCCTCAAGTTTCAACCTGTTTGATGACATCTTTGGCTGGTCGCCCCGCAGCACAGGGGCCAGCAGATCTGGGATCTTCCTTACGCCCACAGCCACCATCACAGAGCAGACAGTGTATCGTAAGGTGCCTGCGCAGCCGTCGCCTGAAAGACGGAAGCGAATGCGGCGGGATGGAGGCTCTAGGCAGCGCGAGCACTCACCTAGTGGCGGCAGCAAAGGCAGCAAGACCTTGAGGAAACCGAAAGGCCACAGGACCCACAACCCTAGGGCGCCAGCCAGTGCATTTGGGCAAAGAGAGGCCAAGGATGTTTCGAATAATGCTGCTGACGATAATGCTGAGGACGCTGTCGTCAAGGTCTCAGGCCCCTAGGCCGTGGGCGTGATCTGTCGCACTGCTTGGCTTCATTTGAGATCTTTGCATTCAATGATGCTGTCGCTGCCAACAGCCTTCGCTTAGCAGGGCCACTATTTTGTGCTGTAGCTGTCACTGTCGATTCTGGGTTATGTCCTTTTCCCGTGTACTTTTAGCGATTCAAATGCCTCCTCTGTCTACGTGGCTTCCTTTGCATTCTATTCATAACACTGTGGATGCACTGCTGCACATATGGCGCTGTTTGTAGAGTGGGGTTTGTGTTGTGCAGACATATGAAAGAGCCGAGGCAATGGATCTGGGTGGCTGTATTTACAGCTTGAAGGTCTCCTTGAGAATGGCCTCAGTCTCCTCGGGGTTGTTGACAGCGTGGCCGGTGATTACGGGGTGGTTGTAGATCTCCCAGTCGTTGCCGCCCTTAAAGGTCTTGTCGCCAAAGAAGTGGTACGTCTTGAATCCCTCGTCCTTGAGGTGGTTCAGGCAGTAGGTCTTGTCCCAGCCAATGGGGAAGACATCAAACGAGATCTGGCCGCCAATCGAGTACTTGAGGCCATAGTCGGGGAACTCCTTCTCCAGAGCAGCCACGAACTTCTCGCGGATCTTGTTCTCGAGATCAAACTTCTCGTACTCGTTGCGCTCCTCGCGGGTGCAGTTGCGGCCGATGGGGGAGATGTTGACCATGCCCCTGCGGAACTCAATAAAGGTGCCGCGCTTCTGGGGGAGCTCGAGATCGGCGATGTAGCGGAGGCAGAAGTTCACAAGCTTGGCGTAGCGATCCTCGCCCAGGAACTGCAGGAAGCTGTTGCCCGGAAGGGGCTTGCCCTCGCGGTAGGCGGTAAGGCCGTTCTCCGAGAAGCAGAAATCGAACAGGTCCAGGGCGTTGTCGCCCAGCTGCTCCTTCTGCTTGACGAAATCGGAGCCACCGACAAAGCCGACAACGCACTTCTTGCGGAGATCGATCAGGGTCTGCTTCATGTGGTCGGTGATAACCTATTGACGGAAGAGGAAAGCAACACCATGGACAAAATAGAAGGCGCAGTTAGCCGCTGGGCACCGCTGTGCTACCAGTTGAGCAGCTACGGGAAGCAACGCGAGCAGCAGCGGTGCATGTCGCCTCTGCTGTTGCACTTACACCGCGGGCAGGGGTAAGAGTGCCGTCGACGTCAAAGAGACAGATGGTGTCGGGGAATTCGCGGTCGGACCAGTTGGACATTATTGGTTTGAAATGAGAAAGTTGTCTGTGGAAGCGCAGGGAGAAGAGAGCGTGCGAGGCGGGTTGAGGTCGTATGAAGACGCGACAAAGGAGCGAGAGGGAAAAAAATTGCTTGCGGGGAAAGGAAGGGAAGGAGGGACGTGCGCGCCGTGTTATAAGTCCTCTGTGAGACTGTCGTCCGCAACCCAACGCCCCACCTAGTCCCACAGCAACGAACAGCTCGCTCAGGAATGTTGAGTGACGTTTGGAATGCTACTCCACACCTTGATTTGTACCATAGCGTGAGCCGACTCTTGCGTGCGGCGATCGGCGCTGAGACCGAAAACAACAACAAAAGGGCGTCTGGGACCGTGTGGGGAAGCCATTGGCAGGAAACCGACACTTGGAGCCCAGCCTAATTGTCCACATTTCAAGGGAGCACGCGCCTTGAATGCGCCGGACAGCAGCGACCAAAATAGCACAGATGCCATTGCAATGCCACATCGCCTCTTTCCCAGCTGCGCCCTGCCAAGACAGCCGCTGCGCAGGTGGAGCAGCGGTTCTTGCGGCGGCCCTTTCGCTAACAAAAAAAAAGCCCGCTGCCGACTGCCGGTGCTGGCGCGCGAGGGGATATGCATTTGCTGGCCCGAACCAGAAACGCAATGCCCGCTCGCTCGGCTCAGAGAGTTACAGCGATCTAGAAGCACGAGGATTCTTTGTTAGGCTGTCAGCCGAGTAAGCTTCCACGCCATTCCGCCCCCTCCTTTTCTCCCTCGCTTTATCTCCACGTCGCTATTCTCCTATTATTTGAATAAAGACTATGCCGTAAGTTTGCTCGCCTCTCGGTTGGCAATTTCAACGCAATTCGCACGCTGCTTTGGCTGACATGCCAGCAGCAGCAGCAGCAGCAGCAGCAGTGCCAGCAGTGCCAGCACCACCAGGGGCTTGCTGGGAGTGTGCCATGTCTCCGCCACAGCGAAACCCTCTTTCATTACGTGCATGGACAAAGTGTCTCGCATATATGCCTGCAATGCCACAACTAATTCGCAAGGCTCATGCCTTCAATTACGCGCATCTTGTAGATCCCTACCGCAAGAACGGTTGGTTCAGGCCAAGGCGGTGAAATCGGCGACGCTGCACCGGCGGCTGCCGCTTTTCCAGCACACGTACATCTGGCCATTCACCTTTGTTTACCCAGCATGGCTGTACATTTACACTCTGCGCTATGACGACTTTCTGGGCTCGCAAGAGTTCACGGTTCTGTCCCTGATCATCGTGTTCATGTCGCAGGCACTCGTGTTTCTTATGTGCCAGTGGAGCGTCAATGTTCGCGCGCTGTTTACCTGCCAAAAGGTGGACGACCCGTACGAGGCCGAGCTTGTCAAGGTTATCGCTGCTGACCACCTGGGGAAGAGTGCCATGTGCGAGATGCTGTTTGGAATTAATGTCCACGACGAAACTCGCCCCCAGCTTTCGTTCGTGTTCCAGGCCCTAAAGTACATCTACGACGATGACAAAAAGATATTCAGCCCTGTCACCTACCCCTCCGACAGCTGCCCGCCGCTCGGAGAGCTTCAGAGGTCCACGGGTCTCTCTGACGAGGTCGCGATCAGCGAGGCGCTTGAGATTTATGGCGAGAACAAGTTCCTCGTCCCGATCCCGACGTTTATGGATCTGTTCAAGGAGCACGCAGTCGCGCCTTTCTTTGTGTTCCAGATCTTTTGCGTCGGTCTGTGGTGCATGGACGAGTACTGGTACTACTCCATCTTTACTCTGGTCATGCTTGTTGTGTTCGAGTCCACTCTGGTGTTCCAGCGCCAGCGCACCCTGAACGAATTCCGGTCGCTGTCGATGCACCCGTACAAGATCCACGCCCTCCGCAACGGCGAGTGGGCTGAGATCGGAACCGAGGCCCTGTGCCCTGGCGATGTCATTTCTGTTGTGCGCTCGGCTGAAGACAGCGGAGTCCCCTGCGACGTCATCCTGCTTGAGGGCACGTGCATTGTGAACGAGGCCATGCTCTCTGGAGAGTCGACGCCCCAGCTCAAGGAGCCCATCCACCTGCGCGACCACACGGACTTGCTGGATATGGAGGGCGCTGACAAGAACAGCATGCTGTTTGGCGGAACCAAGGTGCTTCAGGTAGAGGCTCCTGCGGAGTCGAGCAAGATTGCGACTCCCGACGGAGGCTGTGCCTGCTACGTTCTGCGCACTGGCTTTGGCACTTCGCAGGGCGAACTCGTGCGCACGATGATCCACAGCACCGAGCGCGTGTCTGCCGACAACATGGAGTCGTATCTGTTCATCTGCTTCCTCCTCATCTTTGCCATCCTTGCCTCTGCCTACGTGTGGGTCCAGGGTAGCAAGGATGCCCGTCGCTCCAAGTCCAAGATTCTGCTCGACTGCGTTCTCATCATCACCTCGGTTGTCCCGCCCGAGCTTCCCATGGAGCTCTCGATGGCTGTGAACTCGTCGCTGATGGCTCTTTCTCGCTTGGCTATCTTCTGCACCGAGCCGTTCCGCATCCCCCACGCTGGAAAGATCGACATTTGCTGCTTCGACAAGACCGGAACCCTGACTGGCGAGGACCTTGTTGTCGAGGGCGTTGCCGGCTCTCCTGGATCGACAGACCCCTCGAAGCTGAGCAGCGCTCAGTCCGTTAGCCGTGACACTGCCCTGACCCTGGCCAGCGCCCATGCTCTGGTCCAGCTGGAGGACGGCGAGCTGGTCGGCGACCCCATGGAGCGCACCCAGCTCGAAGCGATTGGGTTCAAGCTTGTTACCAGCGACATCATCGTCCCCGATGTCTCATGCGCCCGGGTTATCGACAAGATGGGTATCAGCTCTGACAAGCTGAAGATCACTGTTGCCCGCCGCTTCCCCTTCTCCTCGGCGCTTAAGCGCAGTGCGACGCTCAGCGTTGTCAGCGGACTTGGCTCGAGCGTGAGCAAGGCCAAGCACGACTACTTTGTTGCGGCCAAGGGCGCGCCGGAGACCCTGCGTGGCATGCTTCGCTCGGTTCCTAGCTGGTACGACGAAACGTACAAGGCGTTCAGCCGCCGCGGTGGCCGTGTGCTTACTCTCGGGTGCAAGTGGATGCCGCGCAATGCTGCACTCACGGAGCAGGAGCTCAACGATCTGCCGCGCGACGAGATCGAGGCTGACCTGGAGTTCCAGGGGTTCCTTGTCTTTAGCTGCCCGCTCAAGCCCGACTCTGCGGACGCGATCAAGATGCTCAACGAATCGTCTCACCGCTGCGTCATGATCACCGGCGACAGCCCGTTGACTGCGTCGCATGTTGCTCGCGAAGTCGGCATCGTTGACCGAGGCGTTTTGATCTTTGATGCCCCGCACAGCTCTGAGGTCAAGGAGGGCGAGGCTCGCACCATCAGCTGCGTCTCCATTGACGAGGCTGTGTCGTTTGACATTGACACTAACGATGCGCCCCGCATGAAGCGCATCATGGATGGCTGGGACCTCTGCATTACCGGGTCGGCGCTTGAGCTCTTGGAGGGCACGATGCTGTGGAAGGACTACCTGCTTCACCACGCGTGGATCTATGCCCGCGTCAGCCCCTCGCAGAAGGAGTTTATCCTGACCGAGTACAAGCTTGCGGACTACATTACGCTCATGTGCGGCGACGGCACCAACGATGTCGGCGCGCTCAAGCAGGCGCATGTCGGCGTGGCTCTTTTGAACGGAAGCCCGGAGGACCTGCAGGCGATTGCGGAGCGGCAGCAGATTGAGCGGCTCAAGCAGGCGTACGATGCGCAGTGCAAGATCGCTCGCCGCTTCAACCAGCCCCCGCCCAACCCGCCGCCGATGCTCAAGAAGCACATGGACAACCTTGCTGCCAAGGGGAAGGAGCGCGAGAAGGAGAGCAGAGAGGAGCGCAAGCGCATCATTGCCGCTGGCGGATCGGTTTCCAAGGCAGCGATCGAGGAGGAGAAGAAGAGGGCTGAGGCTGCCAAGAAGGCTGAGGAGCTGGAGCGCGAGGCTGCTGACCAGCGGCGCAACGCCAACCCGCAGGCGGAGGACCTCCACTCCAAGATGAGCGAGTGGATGATGCAGATGGACACGATGGAGGACGACGTTCCCGTGCTCAAGTTTGGCGATGCGTCGGTTGCAGCGCCGTTCACCTCGAAGCTTGGCAGCATCAACGCCATCTGCAACATTGTGCGCCAGGGACGCAGCACCCTTGTGGCTACTACTCAGATGTACAAGATCCTCGGGCTGACGTGTCTGATCTCGGCATACAGTCTGAGCGTGCTGTACCTTGAGGGCATCAAGTTTGGCGACTGGCAGGCGACGATCATGGGCGCCCTGATGTCTGTTTGCTTCCTGTGCATTTCCAAGTCGTCGCCCCTCGAGAAGCTGTCCAGGGAGCGTCCCCAGGCAAACATTCTCAGCGTCTACATGCTGCTCACGGTCCTTGGCCAGTTTGCTGTCCACGTTGGCGCCCTTGTTTTCCTGACCCTCGAGGTGCGCAAGTACGAGCCGTCGGGCGAGGTCGACGTTGAGGGCGACTTTGAGCCCAGCCTGCTGAACACGGCCATGTACCTGATTTCGCTCTCGCAGCAGGTGTCGACGTTTGCGATCAACTACCAGGGCTACCCGTTCCGCGAGGCCCTGAAGGACAACAAGGTTCTGTACCGCGGCCTGGTGGGCGTCGGGGGCATCGCCGCTGCGTGCGCCACCGAGATGATCCCTGACTTCAACGCGTACCTCAAGCTCGTTCCGATGCCCGAGAAGTTCCGCGACGTCGTCTGCATCACCATGGCAGCCGACTACGCGCTGGCGTATTTGGTCGAGAAGGTCTGCGCCTTCATGTTCGCCGACTACTCGGCCAAGCCCATCGCCCATCGCGAGCCCGTGGAGAAGACCGTCCAGATGCCCGACTACGGGACCAAGGCGGCTGCTCTGCAGGTGGCCGAGAAGCAAAAATAAGCAGCCCCCCTTTGGCGCTGCCTCTGTCTCTTGACTCTGACTCTGACTCGTTTCGTTTCCCTTTTCTTTTATTGTCGCTGGCAAAAGTAAATCTGGCTTTCTCCTGCAACAGCGCGGCCCGCACAGAAGCAGCAGCAGCAGCAGCGCAAAGAACAGCCTCTGCGCCCATATGCAGGCCGGACCGCGCCCGCCATTGTGTGCCAGTCGTTTATAATTAAATGTTTTTTGGGCTGCAATTCATTACATAGAGAAAAGGGAAAGGAAACTAGAAAATGTGACAAAGATTTAAACCATCGTAGTAAGGAGAAAAGAAAGAGACGAGATTACTCGCAGATGTCTAGCACAGCGGGGGACTATTCACTTAGTAGTAGGCGTGGGCAACGGTGGTGTAGCCAGGGGCGGGGACCGAGGTGGTGGTGGGAGCAGCAGAGCTGGTGGTGACGGGAGCCTCCTCAGTGCAGGTGGTGCTCGAGGGAACAGCGGTGGTGTACGACTGAACAGTGGTGGCGGGGGTGGTCTCCTCA
>MU603962.1:131917-147487 GCA_025201845.1 Martensiomyces pterosporus
GGGCGAGCTCGAGGGAACAGCAGTGGTGTACGACTGGACAGTGGTGGCAGGGACGGTGGTGTATCCAGGGCCAGCGGGGGTGGTGGTCTCGTCGCAGTAGGGAAGAGTCTCAGTCGAGGTGCCAGGGGCAGGAACCGAGGTGGTGTACGACTGGACAGGGGGGACTGGGACGGTGGTGTAGCCAGGGCCAGCGGGGGTGGTGGTCTCGTCGCAGTAGGGGAGGGTCTCAGTGGGGACGACGGTGGTGCCAGGAACAACAGGGACGGTGGTGTATCCAGGGGCGCTGGGCGAGGGAGCGACGGTGGTGCCAGGAACAACAGGGGCAGTGGTGTACACAGGGGCGCTAGGGGAAGGAGCAGCGGTGGTGTACGACTGGACGGGGGGAACAGGAACAGTGGTGTAGCCAGGAGCGCTGGGCGAGGGAGCGGCGGTGGTGTACGACTGGACGGGGGGGACTGGGACGGTGCTGTAGCCAGGAGCAGGAACCGAGGTGGTGTACGACTGGACAGGAGTGGGGATGGGCGCAACAGGGGTGGTTGCAGCACCGCAGGCAGCGGTGACGGTGGCAGTCTGGGTGACGGTGGCAGTGGCAGTGACAGTCACGGTGGCAGTGGCAGCGCCGCCAGGAACGGTGACGGTGACGGTGGCCTCCTCGCAGCAGTACTCGTACTCAGTGGTGGCGGGGCCAGCAGGGCTGGTGCCAGGGACAGCGGGGACGGTGGTGTAGCCAGGAGCGCTGGGCGAGGGAGCGGCGGTGGTGTACGACTGGACGGGGGGAACAGGGACAGTGGTGTAGCCAGGGCCAGCGGGGGTGGTGGTCTCGTCGCAGTAGGGAAGAGTCTCAGTCGAGGAGACAGGGGCAGGAGCCGAGGTGGTGTACGACTGGACAGGGGGGACTGGGACGGTGGTGTAGCCAGGGGCAGTGGTCGAGGCCGAGGCCGAGGCGCTGGAGACAGGGACGGTGCTGTAGCCAGGGGCAGTGGCCGAGCTCGAGGCAGCGGTGCTGTACGACTGGACGGTGGTCGAGGGAACCGAGACGGTCGAGTAGCCAGGGGCAGAGGCCGAGGTGGTCGAGGCAGCGGTGCTGTACGACTGGACGGTGGTCGAGGGAACCGAGACGGTCGAGTAGCCAGGGGCGGGAGCCGAGGTGGTCGAGGCAGCAGTGCTGTACGACTGGACGGTGGTCGAGGGAACAGGGACCTGCGAGTAGCCAGGGGCAGAGGCCGAGGTGGTCGGGGCAGCGGTGCTGTACGACTGGACGCTGGCCGAGGTGACGGGGACAGCCGAGTAGCCAGGGGCGGGGGCCGAGGTGGTGGCGGGGGCAGCCGAGGTCGAGGGGACGGGGGCAGCCGAGTATGGGGGAGGAACGGGGGCGGCGCTGTAGAGGTTGCGCTTCATGGGGGCGGCAACGGCGGCGCTGCTGAAGGTGGCAAGAGCCATGAAAGCCTGGTTGAACTTCATGTTATCGTTATGTGTATGTATTACAAGTAATCAAGCTCTGTGGGTGTGGTGTTTCTTTTATCCTACGATCTATGCGCCAGGCCTAAATGTGGTGGTTCAGACAGGTGTTGGAGAAAGAGGTTAGCGAGGGCGGTGAGGGAAGGGAGGGGTTCGGTCGAGAGTTGTTAGTAGGGGAAGAGGGTAGAAAAGCAATAGCAGCCAGGACAGCAGGCGACGGGATGCGTGTCTTTTATATTGCAGCGCGCGACGAACAAGAAATGTGAAGCCGCTGTACCTTTGGTGTGACAAGCTGTGCGGTCCGCAGAGACGAGTGTGATTTCTATATGAGACAAGTCGTTGGCAGTAAAACGATGATAGGAAATCCCCTTTGCCGCCGGTGTTTGCCTGTTGTTTTTATATTCTGCGACATCAGCTTGCCGCGGATGGCCTGCAAACAGGCCGCTCTGCACATCTCTTTCTGCTGCCTTCCGCATTGGCCTGAATAGAACGGCATCAGGATCGACTATGCATGGGTGGGCTCTCTGCTGCCCCCCACGGTTTCAGGTACTAAAAATAAAGCCGTCTTGGCTGCTGCATCTGCCGTCGCTATTGCCATTGCGTGTGCTGCTTTTCCTTTGCAAAGACCGCAGACGCAGACGAAAACACACGCGCAAATCGCACCTCGCCTCGGTCACCTCCCACTGCCAATGGCGGCATGTGAAGCGGCCGCGCAGTGGGGGCGCCGTCATTCCCTCTCCTCCTGTCCCCTCGAGCTCATTGTTTCTGCGCGGGTTGTCTCGCACTCCACCGTGAGTGGGTCCACACACCCCAGATACGTGATCCTGCACCTGACATGGGTGTGCAAATAGTAGCCATGCCACCGTTTTGTGCTGGGGGCCACCAATACATCCAGGCGCCTTGGCCGGGGGCAGCTCTCGCCCTGCCCTCGCTTTCGGTGGCCCCTGCCTTGCCCACGGCAGCAGCACAGGCGGGCACCCAGGCGAGCAGCGTTATTTATGGCTCCCAGCGATATTTATACATGCAAATCATCCTTGAGTGCGCGTCGCTAGAAGCTCCAACAGCAAATGTTGCTCGAAATACGCCCAATGGGCACACCGGGAGTCCCCTGTCTGCTTGCCGCATAGCCGGCGATCTGTGACCCCCTTCTGCATCCGGCCCCCCTCTGCTGACAGTGGTGCGCCCAAAACGAGCCCTGCCTCGCTCCCACACGCACTCACAGCCAAGCACTGCAGCGGCTCCCGCGCTGCTGCTTGTTCTATGTTTATGCCCATGTTTTGATTCACTGTAGCTTCCTCTGCATGCTCTCCGCGGCCACGGCCTCCAGAACCGAGCACCACTCAGGTGTCCTGCTCCCTGGACAACACCTATCTTTTTCCTCTGCACCCGGCTTGTGCAACACGCGATGGCTGATTTCAAAAGCGTGCCTGGAGAACAATGCTGCGCAGCGGTGCTTGCTGAATGGGGTCTGCATTGTCGCCCAGTGTAAAGCGCAGCGCAGCCAACGGCGCGGGCCAATGCTCCCTCAATGCCTCTTTTTGGGCAGCCCCTGCCTATTGTTTGCTTTGCTTCTGATGGCGTGGTGTATGTGCTATCTACTGCCTCTGCAGTAACGGCAGCAGATAGGGCGGCAATGAGGAAACCCCGAGTGTGACTTGTGCTGCACAATGAGGACGCCATTCATTCTCGCGCTCGCACTATTTTCATCTTTCTTTGTCCATGCTCAAAAAGGCCAGCCAGACGCGGCCAGGCACACCCTTCTTTCCCAAACACACTACACTCGCATTTGGCACGTGTGTGTGTATGTGACCTTCCACTGCGCATAGTGTAAAAATACAAGCGCTATATTTAAGCAGCTATCATGCTCTATATCTGGTACAACTCCCATGCTATATACTTATCGCATTTATCTTCTTTGGTGCACTGCCCAACCCAACTTTCCATCTCCTGCAAAATCAGAACATAATATCCCGCAGGACATCACAAATACGTGCACACAAAGTCTGCAGCACTCGCCATTTCTTTTCAGCGGCCTTTGCACGCTCCTCATACGCCCCCCAAACAACCGCAAAGGAAAGCAAGCTGCTCAAATATAAACTCGCATGAGAGGGTGCTTGGGGGTGTGGGCGGCATACCCGTCTTGTTAGCTGGACATGCACGCCATCACCGCTTGTGCACAGGGTGTGTGTGCTTTGCCAGCTAAACAAGCTTCGAGCCAGCTATAGACTCATAAACCAGCGCCAAGCACCAGCTGTGCTCCAGTCTGCATTGAGCAGTTCCAAGACCGCTAGAGCTCCGCCAATCGGTCTGGGATGGCCCACAAAAGGCCTAGCATAAACCATCCAGAAGCCAAAGACACAATTGAAGCTGCAAAACAAAAAAGCCGTGGTCGTGCTGCGTGCAGATGCAAGCGAAGCAGGCGGGATATGCAAGCCATGGACCGTTTATTGTGGTCACAGGGCCATCCCTCCTCCCACGCTGTCCATCTCCAGAATGCACCCACACTGCGCTTGTTGGCAGACGTCTCGCTTGTAAATGTCTGTCATGGGCATTGCTGAGATGAACATAGAAAGGAGGCAGACCGCAGCCTGGCAATACTCCGACCAGCACTGACTAGGCGGATATCGTTGATGTATGCAGCCCTCTCTTTAGTGTGGGTGCCCCTGCTCGTAAAACACCCAAACACCTTTCATGTGCAGATGCACCCAGAGCGACGAATCCTTTTTGAACAGTCCGCGGCGACAAGCATGCGCCTGGCCAATCTGCACCGCCCTTCTTTCCAACAATGCTTGGTTCGCATGAGTGGGATGGCCAGCGCAGATGCATTTTATGCTGCGTGTTTGTTGCCCTTGGCAGCTGTCACTCTGTCTGACGTCACTGTGGCAGCCCAGTCTCACTTGCACACACGCGCTTCACAGCAGTGTCGGCTCCCATGAAGGCGGAAAAGCCATTTTTGGGCCAATTGAGCAAGTCCAGCAGGCACCCACGACATGCACTGGTTACTGTTGCTGATAAACGAGGCTGTGTGAGTTCAGACAACGCGTGCTCACAGCTCAATGCGCTGTCGCCACCATACTTGTCTGGCAGCCGTCGTGCACATCATACAGGAAAGGAAAACAAAACATGGGCACGTGCACCCCTCCCCCCAAAATCCCTTTCTGCATTTGCTCTCTCTACTGTCCTCTCGCCTTTTTATTCCACGGCCACAAAGCAACCATGCTGCTCGACCCACTCGTAGCGTTGCCGCCCGACCTCGTCATTGAGATATTTCGCAACCTCTCCGTGCACGACATCGCCCCATGCATGCTAGTTTCAAAGACATGGTACTACTCTCTGGACAGGTGGTCGGTGCTGTGGAAAACCATCGACATGCGCGAGGCATCACAAGCCCTGCCGCAGGCAGCGGCGGTGTCTGCGAGCAGAGTGGCACCGAAATCAGAGATCATGAATGCACGGCTTGTCTACGACTCTCACCTGAAGGTTCTTGCACGCAGGGCCGGTCCTGCGCTTTCAAAGCTGTCGATTTTCTTCGCCCCTCTGATCTCTGACAGCGGGATGGCAGCGCTTTTGCACTTTGGCTGCACCAACATAAGGCACCTGGAACTGCGCGCCACAAACCGGATAAGCAACCTGATGTTTGGCAGCCTGGTCACCAAGATCGGCGCCCATTTGGAGTACCTCGCCCTGAGTACAACAGACATCTCTGATTTTGCCGTGCAGAACATCCTGCTGAGCTCGCCGAAACTCACGCATCTGGATCTGAGCTATTGCAGGTTTGTCACCTGCGATGCGTTTCCGCTGGCCGACTCCACACGGATCGCGTTTTGTCACAACTCACGAGACATCGCTGCCTCAGTGCCAAATAGCCTGGTGAGAGAGCAGGCGCTAGGGCTGGCACACAATAGGCTGCCCAAGCTGAAAACCCTGCTGCTGTCCTGCTGCCCGGATATCGACGACCGTGCGGTCCGCAGAATCGCATCCGCGTTTGGGCCGAGCCTTGAGCGGCTGGATCTGTCCAGGACGAAAGCCACTATTCTTGCGCTTGGCGCACTGGCAACAGCCGGTAGAGCCGCCGATCAAAGCAACACTGGCAGCTGCTATGGTGATACGGCGCAGCCGGTTACAGCCGGCACCGGTGTGCCGTTTGAGCGCAGACCGCGGCTCCATCCACTGCCGCTGCAGCAGCTATCTCTTAGCGACGTAAACTTCCACATGGAGGCCGGTGTGGTTGAAGCAAATGCCAGCCGCGATGCCAGCTTAGAGGCGCGGTGTATGCTATTCTTTGCCGAATCTGCACAAAATCTCACGCGCCTTTCGCTGGCAGGCGAGAACGACACAGTGACCGACGAGTTTGCAACTGCATTGGCTCAAAGGTGCCGTGGGTTGGAGGAGATAGATATACACGACTCTCTGCGTATCGGTGACAGAAGCATGGCCGCGTTTGGAGCATTCTGCCGCAGACTCAGGGCGGTCAACATCAGCGGGTGTCTTGGGTGCTCGAGCTTGGGTGTGATTGAGCTGGTTCGCGGGTGCCCAGAGATTGTCGAGCTCGATCTCTCGGCACTGAGGATTGGAGACGAAGTGTTGGCTGCCATTGGCGATAGCATGCGGCATCTGGAGCGGCTGTCGCTGGATTTGTGTGGCAGGATTACGCACGCTGGTATTAGAGCCGTGGTCGAAGGGTCCAATGGACTGGGGTGCCTGTTCACGCTAACGGAGCTGAGCTTTATACAGTGCAGGGCTGTCGATGAGAGTGTTGTGGACTGGTGCAAGGAGCGGCTGCGTCCTGATGCTATCATACGATGCCGCTTTGGGGATACATAGCCATGCCCTGAGTTGTTCAGCACAGCAGCGAAAATGTATAGTATGTTATTGTATCGATGCACAGCGTAGGCGCTGCTGTATAAACGGGCTGCTACAAAATATCTGCTTGCGTGTGCAATGCAGTGGTCTAGGGCGAGCCAATCTCCATGCTGATGGTCGGCGGCGTGTGCTGGCGAACAACAATTTTGGCCTCCTTGAACAGCTTCAGCGTAAGCTCGTCCATTCCGTATCCCTTCGAATAAACAACCACCTTAACACCGACCTGGACAATCTTCTTTGCACAGCCCAAGCAGGGGCAGGTGTTGCAGTACAGCACCACGCCCTCCGCATTACGCACCCTTCCCCTACCCGCCTCCAGCAGCGCATTCTCCTCGGCGTGGATGCAAAGGCAGTGGTCCAGCGACACGCCGCAGGGCGTTCCGGCATTGCATCTGGGGCACCCGCCTTCATTGCAGTTGGTGATCCCCTTGGGCGTGCCGTTGTATCCCGTGGCGATAATCTGGTTGTCCTTGACCAAGATGCATCCAACCTTGCGCTTCATGCAGTTGGCCCTGTGCGATGCCAGCTCCGACAGGAGCATAAAGTAGGTGTCCCACGAGGGCCGCAGGCGTTCGCCGTTGAGAAGGTCGATTCTGTCCAGGTGCTCGTAGAGGTCATCGATGGTGGGGAATGTGTTGGCGATTAGAACGTTGGCGCTGGCTAGCATCCGCTTCAGATTGAGCTCGTGGGCATTGGTGGCGTTGCGGATTATTGGCGATAGGAGGGCCGCCGGCTGCTTGTCTTGCACCAGGGGAATGCTCTGGCTGGGATCGCTGCCATGTGCATCTGGGTTGAGTGCCAGATCGTCGAGAGATGCATGGCCGCGCAGGGCCTCCGGACTCATGTACAAGAGCCTGTCGTCCATCTCCACAAACTCCTCCAGTGAGAGCTTGGCGCCCTGCGCCTCTGACCTAACAAAAGCGTGGTTCACAGTGCACGCAGAGATACGGGTTAGCTGCAATAATGGAGAATGAGCAATTGCATCGGCTGCCAAGCCATGCTTGTTCTACAGGTGCACTCAGTGGCCAGGCGTACCTTAGGCAATGCCGCTTGTGGCGAAGGCTTGTAGGTGCGTCGATGCCAACAACAAGGAAGAACGGCCGCTTCCACAGCAGGTACAGATCGACTGGGTTTGCCACATCGGTTGTCACGTAGTTGGTTCTCCAGCGGGGCGTAACGAATGCCATCATGTCCTTTGCTGACTTGAATACCGTGCGATTACCGTCGCTATCTGCGCCGTTGCTTAATTCGCTTGCCTTCCCGCCTTTTTCGCTGCCGCTTGCTAGATAGAGCCGCGTGAATCCCAGGCGGCTGACGAGATACCTTGCGACCTCTTCCTTGCCACTAGCCGCCGAGCCTATTCAGTTGCAGTAGAGGCGAGAGAGAAAGCGCGGGCTTAGCTATTCGCCTGCAAGCAGCGTTTGCACTGCTGCCCGCCTCTTGGCTAGCGCTTGTTACTCCAACACTGCCGCTTACCAATAATTCCAATAAACATTGCTCAGTGAATTTGCGTTTAGAGCCTGCTAAATAGTCTGCAAAAGATGCCTGGGGAGCAGAGAACCAGCAAAAGGAAAAGAGGGAGTGCTGCCTCAGGTGTGGCTTCTTCTGGCTGTGGCAGCTCACGTGTGGGGCAGCATCACAGCCTTGTTTTTGAAATTGGCGCATGCCATGCTTGGTCGCACACACAAGTGCACACATCAGACACACAGCTGTGTCGGTGAACGGACTTCAAAAGAGGTGCATTTCAGAAGACACGAAATGGACAGGGCAGGCTGCTCAGAAGAGGGCTTTACTTGATCTTGGCGCCAGGGACGCAGTCCTGCCAGGATGTCAGAATGTGGCTGACAATTTTATCGACGTTCTTTCCGTGCTTGACAACAGCCATGACCACCGGTCCGCCGTCACGGATGTGGTTGGCATCGCGCAGCATGACGTCCAGGTCAGCACCAACAGCCTCGGCAAGATCCGTCTTGTTGATAACCAGCAAGTCGCTCTGCGTAATGCCCGGCCCGCCCTTTCTGGGGACCTTGTCGCCGCCACTGACATCAATGACGTAGACAGTAAAGTCCGCCAGCTCCCTACTGAAGTTGGCTGCCAAGTTGTCGCCGCCGGACTCAATAAGCAGAATCTCGGTATCGAACTTTGCCTGGAGGGTCTCCAGGGCATGCAGGTTGGCTGTGATGTCTTCGCGGACAGCCGCGTGCGGGCACCCGCCAGTCTCCACAGCGACGATGCGCTCGGGGGCGAGGGCGCCGTTGCGTGTGAGGAACTCGGCATCCTCGCGCGTGAAGATGTCGTTGGTCACGCAGGCAATGTTGTACTTGTCGCGCAGGGCGCGGCAAAGCTGGTACAGGAGCGCGGTCTTGCCGCTGCCCACGGGCCCCCCGATGCCGATGGTGAACGCACGCTCGCCCCAGTCGCGGCCCATGCGGTTGTATGGAGGGCGCTCGTCGAAGCGGCCGGGATGGTCGAGCACTTCGTGGGTGTGGCCGTGCTCGATTGCATGGTCGTGCGAGTGACTGTGGCCGTGGTCGTGAGAGTGAGAGTGCGAGGCAGCTGCGCCAGTGTCATTGGGGCTAGCGCCGATGCCGCCCTTAAAGTCGCAGACGCCGCTGTTGGTGTTGGTGTTAGTGTCGGTGTTGTCCGCCATATCTTGCTGCGAAGAGGAAACCAGAGTGTATAGTGTCAGAACGGGTGGCAGCAAAAAGAAGGAAGCTAGCCGCGGATTTATGCGCTGAAAGGTCGGCTGCATAAGCCACCCGTGCAGAAAGCAGCTGCGCGCTCTTTCTCCCCCCCCAGGAAGCTAGCCGCGGATTTATGCGCTGAAAGGTCGGCTGCATAAGCCACCCGTGCAGAAAGCAGCTGCGCGCTCTTTCTCCCCCCCCAGCCCTCTTCTACAGCTCCTACACTGCCTACTCCACTACAGCGACCAGTGGCAGTGGTGACGCACCGAGGTTGTTCCTGCCACTGTTGAAAGTGGTAGTGGGCATCGCGATCATTGCCAGCAGCGGAGAATTTGGATCGTGTCTCCGGCGTTTCTCGGTGCTGGCTTAGGATCAACAGCCTGCTAAAACGCGTCTTCGGAGCCAACCTCATCGATAAGAGGAGCACCAACACGCAATCAGGCTCTGCCTCGTATTGGTGCCCCCCGCATCGATAGTGTGTGACGACATGTGGCAAAAAAGCTGGCTACAGCATATAGAGGCAGCGTGTGTAGTAGTGGTTTGGATTCGCACTACAAGGCGTGTTTATCGACAAGAGCGATGGCCTATTCAGCCGGAGGGAAGCAAGCCTGCCTCTTTGTGCACACGACCTCTAATTGCCGTGTCCTCCTGTGTAGTCCAGCTGCACTTTCCCCACACGCAGTGACGCCGGCAATATCTGCCGCTGGCTATTCCAACGCCCAGCCTGATCTCCTGTTGGACACGGATCGATCGCATCCGCCGCCAGCCTGCTGCCACCACGGACACGATCGCTCATGCCACTCTTCGGCCTTGCTCGCTGTGGAAGATGCGGCGCTAGCAGGCACAACCCCACTCCCATAGAAGCCGGCCGCTGCACAAACAAGGGCTAAACTAGCCTTCATGGCAGGAGTCCCCCAACATGCATTCCACCGTGTAAAAATATTTTTTCTCATTTCCTCAGCAGCACTCGTTCCTCCCTTGCGCCTTCCAGTAGCAGCCCCCTTGCATTACGCCTCCCCTCCTCCCGCTTGGCTGCCATCTCAAGCCGGGCGCTATAAAAAATAGAGGCAATGATCAACCAGGGAGCCCTGGCAAATGCCATGTTTGCCGCGACGCTTAAATCGCCGAGTCGTAGAGTCTTCAGCTCAGGGGGCTCGCTATCTCCCCACACACACCGCCAGCAGGCTTGCACAGCAGGCACACAAAGCCCCCTGGCGATAGCAAATGGCCTAGCACACCTCTTTTCTACACCCTCTCTTTCTGCCAGCTTTTACTATCCCAAGCACTCAGCCCGGTCGGCACACACGTATCGGCGCCCCCATATTGTTGAGCCACACAAGGCATCATTATCAGCTCCACGCGTAGTTCGCTGCTTACACTCGTCCAACATAGCAACCGCCAGTACCGTTTCTTTGACAACCATGGCTGATCCTGAACCCCGCAGCTGTATCCCTCTGGACGGAAAGGCTATCTCCGAGTAAGTACACAAGCAGAAGCGGCCCAGTGCACCCATCCCGTGAGCGAGCAAAGTAGAGTCCGCTGCCACTCATACCAACCTCGCACTGTTGCTTGTAGAAAGGTGCGCGAGGAACTGAAGGACGAGGTTGCGGCATACAGGCAGGTGCACCCGACCTTCAAGCCCAAGCTTGTTGCCATGCAGGTCGGCGAGCGGAGTGATTCTAGCGTCTACATCAGACAGAAGGCCAAGGCCTGCAGGGAGGTACGTTCTCTACTGCACCAGCATGCTTTTGCATGTTTGCTTGCAATTATTCCCACCGCTCAGTGCTATCCCACGCGCACAGTTCGTCCTAGGGACCCAGACTAGGGGAGGAGTGCGCGTGGCTTGGCAATGCCGAAAGCACACATACGAGTGTGTTTGCCACCAGAGGGCCAGGAATTCTACACCCATTGTGGATTGCGGCTTGAATGTCTACGCAACAATGCGCCTCATTCTGCTGCCGCCGTTTTGCTGCTGCCATTGTCCTCAACGCCAATATTTGCACGCGTCATGGGGTTTTCGCTGTCTGGGCTCTTGTAGATTGGGATTGAGTTCGAGCACATTCAGCTGGCCGAAGACATCCAGCAGGCAGAGCTCGATGCTCGTCTGGACCAGATCAACAACGACCCGGCTATCCACGGAATCATCGTTCAGCTGCCTGTGCCTGATCACCTGAGCACCAAGCACATCGTGCACTCGATCTGCCCCGAGAAGGATGTCGACGGGTTCCACGCCGAGAACATTGGCCATCTGTCAAAGCGCGCCACCGACCCGTACTTCCACTCGTGCACGCCGCTCGGGTGCATTGAGATTCTCAAGCGCTACAACATCCCTGTGGCCGGAAAGAACGCCGTCGTTGTTGGTCGCAGCGACATTGTTGGCTCGCCCGTCTCCATGATGCTCACCAACCTCGACGCCACGGTGACTCTGTGCCACAGCAGGACCGATGACATTGAGGCCAAAGTGCGCCAGGCCGATATCCTCGTCGTCGCAATTGGCCAGTCGGAGTTTGTCAAGGCCGACTGGGTCAAGGAGGGGGCCGTTGTTGTCGATGTGGGCATGAACGCCAAGGATGATCCTACCAAGAAGGCAGGGTACCGCTGGGTGGGCGATGTCGAGGCCTCGGCTGCTGAGCGTGCCTCTTACATGACCCCTGTCCCCGGAGGCGTCGGGCCCATGACTGTGGCCATGCTTTTGAGCAATGTGGTCACCAGCGCCAAGCGCCACTTTGAGGCATCTGCAAAGGTCAGGATTGTGCCCAGCCCCCTCGCGCTTGTCGAGCCCGTCCCCAGCGACATTGCCATCGCCAGCGCGCAAAAGCCCAAGCTGATCGCGCAGGTTGCTGACGAGCTCAACCTGGCCCATGCCGAGTTTGAGCCCTATGGAAAGTACACTGCCAAGGTCACGCTCGATGTCATCGACCGTCTCAAGGACAACAGCAACGGCCACTACGTCGTCGTCACTGGCATCAGCCCAACTCCGCTCGGCGAGGGCAAGTCGACGGTGACCATTGGACTCACCCAGGCGCTTTACGCGCATCTGAAGAAGCCCGCCTTTGCCTGCGTGCGCCAGCCCTCGCAAGGCCCCACATTTGGAATCAAGGGCGGTGCTGCTGGAGGCGGATACTCCCAGGTGACACCCATGACGTCGATGAACCTGCACCTCACTGGCGACATCCACGCTATCACTGCGGCAAACAACCTTGTGGCGGCAGCCGTTGACGCCAGGTACTTCCACGAGTCGACGCAGACCGACACACAGCTGTTCAACCGCCTGTGCCCAAAGAAGAAGGGCGTGCGCAAGTTCGCGGACATCATGCTCCGCAGGCTCACCAAGCTTGGCATTGACAAGACCAGCCCCGACAACCTTACGCCGGAGGAGGTGTCCAGATTTGTGCGCCTTGACATCGACCAGGACAACATCATGTGGCGCCGCGTGCTCGACACCAACGACCGCTTCCTGCGCGAGATCACAATTGGCGAGGCTGCCACCGAGCGCGGGATGTCGCGCAAGACTGGGTTTGACATCTCGGTAGGTAGCGAGATCATGGCTGTGCTTGCCCTGACCACCTCGCTCACTGACATGCGCGAGCGTCTTGGCCGCATGGTTGTTGCCATGAGCAAGCAAGGAGAGCCCATTACCTGCGACGACATCGGCATTACTGGCGCCCTCACTGTTCTGATGAAGGACGCGATCAACCCCACGCTGATGCAGACCCTCGAGGGATCTCCTGTGTTTGTCCACGCCGGTCCTTTCGCCAACATTGCTCATGGCAACTCGTCCATCGTCGCCGACCGCATTGCGCTCAAGCTCGTTGGCGTGCCTGCCGGAGAGCCCGTCACTCCCGAAAACTCTGGCTACGTGGTCACCGAGGCTGGATTCGGCGCCGACATTGGATTCGAGAAGTTTGTCAACATCAAGTGCCGCGCCTCCGGCCTTGTGCCCGACGTCGCCGTCATTGTGGCTACCGTCAGGGCATTGAAGATGCACGGTGGCGGGCCAGATGTGGTCCCTGGAAGGCCCCTGGCCGACGAGTACACGCAGGAGAACCTGGAGCTCCTTGAAAAGGGATTCGCCAACCTCCGCCGCCACATTGAGAACGTCAGCAAGGTCGGCATCCCGGCCATTGTCGCTGTGAACGCCTTTGCCACCGACTCGCCGGCCGAACTCGAGCTCGTGCGCAAGCTCGCCCGCGAAGCCGGTGCCTACGACGCCGTCCCCACCCATCTGTGGGCCAAGGGCGGTGCTGGAGCCACGGAGCTTGCCGAGGCTGTGGTTAGGTGCTGCAACCAGGCGGATGGCAGCAGCTTCCACTACCTCTACGACCAGGAGCTGCCCATCAAGGCCAAGATCGAGGCTATTGCCAAGGAGTTTTACCGTGCTGGGTCGGTTAGCTTTAGCGAGGAGGCAGAGAAGAAGATCGAGCAGTTCACCAAGAGCGGATGGGACAAGATGCCCATTTGCATGGCCAAGACCCAGTATAGCTTCTCGGCTGACCCAAGCCTCAAGTGCGCTCCCGAGGGCTTCGACCTGCCTATCCGCGATATCCGCGCCAGCCTTGGTGCTGGCTTCATCTTCCCGCTTTGCGGGGCCATGCAGACTCTGCCTGGTCTCCCCACCCGCCCCTGCTTCTTTGACATCGATGTTGACACCGAGACGGGCGATATCCTTGGCCTGTTCTAGCACAGCACAGCAATTTAATTTAGGGCACAGCCTTTCTCTCTGTTTCAAATGCATGAGGCCACGCCAGGCATTGGTGCTGGTATCTTTACAGTTTATTCAAGCTCCAAAGGCAAAGCAAGGCAAAATCATGTGGTCTACTTGGACGAGGCAATGGCGTTCCTTATAAGCCTATCGGCCGCACCTTTATCTACCTGCATTGGCCGCGCCTCCTCCTTCTTGGCCGCGCCTTTGGCCCTATTGATCTTTGCAATGTACCTCTGCACCCGCTGCAGCTCGCTCATTACCGGGTGCTCCTTTGGCGGCACGCCGTTGACTTTGAGGAAGATCCAAAACAGCGTGTTTATCGAGTATGCCACAAGGGCCTCCAGCTCGCATCTCTGGATCGTTGAGAGCTTTGGGAGAACCTCTGTCAACGGCTGGCTCAGAATGGGCTCCAGTGCCCGCTCCACCTGGTCTATGGCCGCAGTGAGCTGGTCTACGTGCTTGGACACTCTTTGGTCGCTCATTTCTTTTGCGCTGTCTGATTCCTATTCTCGCTGCCGCCCTCGGAAGCAGGTGTATCTGGCTGAGCTTGAAAGAGCAGACGGCCGTGAAAGAGCAGAAAAGTAATATACAGAGATAGAGCGAAAGCGTGAGCGAGCACAGGCAAGCCGGAGCAAAGAGGCGCCCCCGCTACCTTGGCCGCATGCATTTTTTCATGGCGGGCACGCAACAACATTTTCATTTTCTGATTGCTGCACGGCGGGGATCAGCAAGCAATCAAATCAGCGTGATCTGCACTGGCTGGCGGCCAGCGCTGTTGTGTGCCGCTGTCGAAATAGCGGTGCTGGATGGCTCTAGATCACAACGAAAGTTCGTTGCTGCGCCGGGAAACGCCGTCTGGGTGTATCTGTGGCCCATCATCGCCGCCGCTGCCATGCCCCATCCCGAAGAATCCGTGCATGCACTATTCGTTTCGAGCAGACCAAGGCTTTCATCGATTGCGGAGGTCAGCAGCAAGTCCCCGGACCAAGCGATTCTCACTGCAAATGAATGGCAGCATGGCGTGAGTGTGCATTGGGGGTGCGGTGGACCCAGCCAATGCAATTGCCCAGAGCCACTCAGCAAACACAAAGAGAGTGGATACAGGGTGCGGTAGATGCGGCGGACCCACGGGTCACACACCTTCTTGATAGCTGCTGACACATGGCGCAGGAGAGAAAGAGAAGAAAGTGCTCATCTACATGCTGATGCTGCATGGACGGGGTTATACTGGTGTTGACCGTTGTCTTTGTTGACATCAAGCAGAAAGAGAAAACATAAAACAGGGCGGAATAAAAGCTCCGAGGAAGAGGGGGTTGTAGCTGAGCTGGGAGGGGCTATGTGGAGAGACAGGAGAGGGTAGAGTAGATGAATACAAAAAAGAACATGAGCCGGGTAGCTGCTGCCTACGAGCGCTCGCCACGGAGGCGGCGAGCGAGCTGGAGGTCCTTGGGCTGGATAGTGACACGGCGGCCGTGGATGGCAGCCAGGTTGGTGTCCTCAAAGAGCGAGACCAGGTAGGCCTCAGCAGCCTCCTGGAGAGCGGCGATGGCCGACGACTGGAAGCGCAGGTCGGTCTTGAAGTCCTGGGCAATCTCGCGGACGAGGCGCTGGAAGGGGAGCTTGCGGATGAGGAGCTCGGTCGACTTCTGGTAGCGACGGATCTCGCGCAGAGCGACGGTACCGGGCTTGTAGCGGTGGGGCTTCTTGACACCGCCAGTGGCTCCGGGGGCGGATTTGCGGGCGGCCTTGGTGGCAAGCTGCTTGCGAGGAGCCTTGCCACCCGTTGACTTGCGAGCGGTCTGCTTGGTACGGGCCATAGCTGTTAGTGAAGAGCACTTGGGTGGGTGGGCCTTGGTGGGG
>MU603962.1:147497-159183 GCA_025201845.1 Martensiomyces pterosporus
AGGAGAGGGTAGAGTAGATGAATACAAAAAAGAACATGAGCCGGGTAGCTGCTGCCTACGAGCGCTCGCCACGGAGGCGGCGAGCGAGCTGGAGGTCCTTGGGCTGGATAGTGACACGGCGGCCGTGGATGGCAGCCAGGTTGGTGTCCTCAAAGAGCGAGACCAGGTAGGCCTCAGCAGCCTCCTGGAGAGCGGCGATGGCCGACGACTGGAAGCGCAGGTCGGTCTTGAAGTCCTGGGCAATCTCGCGGACGAGGCGCTGGAAGGGGAGCTTGCGGATGAGGAGCTCGGTCGACTTCTGGTAGCGACGGATCTCGCGCAGAGCGACGGTACCGGGCTTGTAGCGGTGGGGCTTCTTGACACCGCCAGTGGCTCCGGGGGCGGATTTGCGGGCGGCCTTGGTGGCAAGCTGCTTGCGAGGAGCCTTGCCACCCGTTGACTTGCGAGCGGTCTGCTTGGTACGGGCCATAGCTGTTAGTGAAGAGCACTTGGGTGGGTGGGCCTTGGTGGGGAGGATATAGGTGGAAAAAGCCTTGGTAGAAAAACTTGGCTAATAGGGTTGTAATATGCGCAATTTATATTCCTAATAAAAAGAGTATGAAAAAGGGAAAAAGGAGCAGGAAGGAGGGGAAAAGAAGGAAGGGGAAGGAGAGGGCTCTAGTCCCAGGCGTTTGCGCGGATTGCGGTGGCGGGAGGGTGTTTCAGAGCTCTCCTCCCCCACCATCCATCATCCGTCTGTCCTTTGGCACCCGCCCATCGCCTTCCGCCGCAGACATCCCTCTGAATAGTCCATTTCGTCTGGGTGGGAAAGCAAACCGACAGCAGCAATGGCAAAATGTGGTGTGAAGGCTGTTGCCGTTGCCAAAAGGCGCAGTGGAAAAGGATGGAGAAAGACATGTCACAGGTTATTTGCTCGCGGGCCAATCGAATTCGACTGCTGTGGGCAAGGTTCCAGATGAGCCAGATGACGCCTGTCAGTCGCCCACCCGCTTTTTCCGGTCCTTGGTTGGTACTTGCATTGCCTGTGCATGCCACGCTGTAGCATCGATAGCGTGCCATTCATTCTGCTGCGCGCCTCTTTCATCGAGCCCATTTTAAATATTCTCCCTTCCCTCGCAGCCAAGCCCACGCCTGCCGCCATGCCACAGACGACCCTGTCCAGCCCGTCCTGGTGGTTTTGCTACGCCGCAACGGCGCACGCAGCCGTCTAGCCACCACAATAGCGCCAAAAGCGCTCCCTTTATTTCCAACCCTTTCTTGCTGCCAAGAGGTCGGAACAATTCGCAGGGAAAAGCAAAACCGGCTTTGCGATATGCCGGAAACCAAGAGCCGAGCAGAAGCTGCTTGGCACTGCGATCGCCTCCACTGAACTCGCCAGTGTCCATGCCTGCATGCAGCGCTGGTTCGGGAGGTGCACTCACTCAACTGCATCCGGCCGTAATATGAAATGCGCACCGCAATATGTATATTATTGCAAGTACCCATTGCTCAATGGAGCCACGCTGGCTTAGTGCCTTCGCCACATTTGCGCCTATATGGCGGTAACTTTTATTTTTGTGCCGCCCCTCTCCTCCACATCCACGCATATGTAGCACGCACAGCTGGCGTGCCTATTGAGCGCCCTATATTCGCAGCCTTTAGCGCGCTATAAATGCGGATATTGCCTTGGTCCTGGCTCTCTTTCCTCGACATTCCCCTCCCCTTCTTTCTTTCCCTCCCTCCCTCTTCTCTGGACAAAACAGCTCACCGTCTCCTATCCATCTTAATACGCACACATACCGAAAGTGCTTGCTGCTTTCCTCTTAGGACTGCCCAAAAATGAAGGTCTTTATCTCAGCTACACTGCTGGTGGCAGCCATTGCAGCCCTGGCGCAAGCTGCACAGACATCTGTGCCTCCGAATGCAGAGAGAGACGGGGTTGCCGCAGCCGGGTCCACGACTGCAGCGCAATCCACCCCAAACCCAAACAGGGACTGGCCCGTCAACATCTTGTAAATTCCTATTCTCCTGGCTACTACCGCCTTCTGATTCATAGCCTAGCAAGTCTGGCGTTTCCACTCAATTCGGCAACATTTTCCTAATATATATCTTGCAAAGCACCATTCAGTCGTGTATAATAGCAGATGACTAGGTGGGAGAAAAGCCATGCTGGCTGCGGCTTAGCGATGGGCAAGCTGCCTGACATCCTCCTGCCCTCTCGGCTCCATCTTGTCAGCCTACTTTTCACATTCTTGCTGTTGTCCCTGGTGTTGTGTCTCCTTCATTTTGCTCCTTTTTTATAACGCTGCTGCCCGATTCTCTTTTGTTTCATTTCTGTCAAAACAATGGTGACCGCTGCTGCCTGCAAAACTGGCGTCGAGCGATTCCTCAAGCTAAAGGCGCCGCATGTCAAAGACTTTGAGCTCGTCAATGAGCGAGGCGAAACGCCGCAGGACTTGCTGGACGCAGCCAAGGTGCTTGTCATTGGCGCCGGCGGCCTGGGCTGCGAAATTCTAAAGAACCTAACAATGTCCGGGTTCAAGGACATTCACGTCATCGACATGGACACCATTGACGTGAGCAACCTCAACCGGCAGTTTCTCTTCCGTCAAGCCGACGTGGGTAGGCCAAAGGCTGAGGTGGCTGCGGAGTTTATCAAGCGGCGGTCGCCCAATGTCAGCATAGTTCCACACTACAAGCGCATCCAGGACATGCCCGAGGAGTTTTACCTTCAGTTCTCCGTGGTCGTGTGCGGACTGGACTCGATTGAGGCGCGTCGCTGGATCAACGCGTTCCTCTACGGGCTGGTGGAATCCCACGGGTTTGAGGGATTCAAGCCGATGGTTGATGGCGGCACAGAGGGCTTTAAGGGCAATGTGCGCGTTATCCTGCCCACCATGGGTGCTTGCTGGGAATGCGGCCTTGACCTGCATGGCGCCAAAACCACGTACCCGATCTGCACGATTGCTAACACGCCCAGGCTGCCTGAGCACTGCATCGAGTGGGCGTCGGTTTTGGAGTGGCCCAGGAGGTTCCCGGATACCAAGCTCGACGGGGATGACGCGGACCATATCAGCTGGCTTGTGGAGCAGGCGTCGGAGCGCGCAGCGCAGTTCAACATCACGGGAATAACGTACTCGCTGACGCAGGGTGTGGTGAAGAACATCATCCCGGCCATCGCGTCCACTAACGCAATTATCGCGGCTGCGTGTACAAACGAGGCTCTGAAGCTTGTCACGCTTTGCAACCCCATGCTCAGCAACTACCTGCAGTTCTCGGGAGACGATGGCGTCTACTCGTACACTTTTGAGTATGACAAGCGCGAGGACTGCCTGGTGTGCGGCAACAAGGAGTCAGAGGTGTCCCTGTCGGCCAGCGCAACGCTTGAAGAGCTTATTGATATGCTCAAGGAGGACAAGGCGTTCCAGCTGAGGGCCCCGTCGCTGGCATTTGGCTCCGAGATGCTGTACTACCAAAACCCCGAAAGCCTGGAGAAGCTCACGCGTCCCAACCTCCAAAGGAGCGTTAAGGACCTGTTTGCCAGCAGCTCCACGCTCACCGTCACTGACCCAGCAGTCCCTACTAGTTTGCAAGTCACTGTGATTTTCACGGACTAAATGGGCCTTGTTTTGGTATGTGCAGACATTTCAGAGCCAGCAGGCATTTGCAATACATATGCGTCACCCTACAAGCCATAACTCCACTCAGCGCCTGGGCTCTTGTATTTTCTGCTGGAAGCAGTAGGAGTGCGTTTGGGCGTGCATGCCTCTATCCGCCCTGCTTCCATGCGCTTCCTGCTCGCATTGCCCGTACATAGCCTAGCTACTTTGCCAAATGGATATTAAGGTGACCAGGTCGCCGTTCCCCGTGGGCGGTGTTGTGTGGACAAACGTCAACAGGTGGATCATTGGAACCAAAGAGCGCGCATTCATTATCAGTCCACAGTGCGCCCTTGCTGGCGACGCGCCTAATAAAAACGAGGTCTCTGCTGCAATTGAGGCTGCACAGGACATCGAGGGTGTCTCACAAATCGACTCCCTGCCCAGCTCGTCGCTCCACACCGACATCGTAATTATTCTTGCCACGGACTCGTCAGTTCGCATATTCGTCTCGCCAAGGAACCCGGAGCACATCAACTGGTACGAGGTGGCCAGGCATGGATTCGGTACCGGGCCAGACCACATCTGCGCTATCAGCGGCACTGGGTTGGTGGATGGATCAGGCAGTGCGATTCCGGTCGTTGCTTGCGGCTCGATGGGCGGATTTATTGATTTTGTTGAGTTGGGGGAGACTGCTGGCGGCCAGATGCACACAAAACACAGGCTGAGAGTGAAGTCTGGCGACTGCGCAGTTGGGTATTTGACGTGGGTGGATAGCCCGCCCGAGACGAATGACGCGGCTCTTGTTGCTTGTGCTGCAGATGGAACCGCCAGAATCTGGAATGTCGCGAAGGACCTGAAGCAGGCATACCTTGCCTATAGCCTGGATATGTGCGACTGGAGACAAATCACCGCCCATGCCACCGGCAAGGTAAGCAGGAGAATCGGGACAAGTGCGAGCATATGCGTGCGTTGCATGTGCAGGTACCTAACACAACGCGAAACCCTTGATATGCTCTGCAGCCTTGAACGTTGTGTAGGGCTTGCTTGTTCTGGCCAAGCTCGGAACCGCAATTGTCGTGGACATGAGCTCCTCGCACAAAAGCCCCAATATCCAGCATGTAGCGCTAGGGCTCTCACAGACGATTACCTCCTGCGTTGTAGACAAGCGCAGGGACAGAATATACATCGGCTCCTGCGACTTCAGCATCTACGTCTTGGGACGCGAGAGCACAAAGTGGGTGAGGCTGCCACATGAGGAAGCAGCGCTCAAGGCTGGCATGAGGAAAACAGTTGTGCGCTCGTTCACCACGCCATTTATGATGCACAGCTTGTTCTTGAGAGGCATGCACGTATCACCCAATGGCCGGTACCTTGTGTTTATGGCAGACGACCAGACAAACTGGGATATCAATGTTGACGGACTGGCCGTTACGCGCGTGCACTTTCACCAGTTTGATGACTGGTCGGTCGCGGACACGCAGATGTCTCTGACAAGGATCATCAATAAGGAGTACGAGGGCGAGCTGAGGTACAACCTCTGGGAGCTGCTGAATGAGGCTACTGTCATGGGTGTTGTTGATCTCGTGCAGCATCTGCTGCAGATGGACATACCCGCAGAGTCTGACAAGCAGCAGCAGCGGCGGTTGTTCATACTCAACTTTATCAACAGCACGTACAAGGCAAGTAAAGGGGGTCTGGTGCCATGGGGTGCGGGTGCGGTTGCTCAGCAAGAGCACCGCCTCTGCTCTTGGTTCCCTACGTCGCACATTTCTCTCAAGCACATGCCGTGCCCTTTTTCTTCTTTCTGTCTGCTTCATTGTGTAGGATGACCAGATCTCAGCGTTGCTGGCGGGTGCGCGCAACGATGCGCTCGACTTCCATGTGAAGAGCCTGTTCGCATACATCCACAATCTCACGTCAGCCGAGTACACCTTGCTGCCAGGTAAGGCCTTGCGCGAAATGCGATTCCTGTTTTGACAGCCATCATGCTTGCGATATGTGGCATATTGGTTGTTGTATTCGGAGCGCTAATCTGGTTCATGTGCTCTTTTTTTTTTTGAAGCAGACGACGACAAGGCGTATTTGGCGCAAGTCAACTGGGCTGTCAGCCAGCCAGTGTATTCGACCATTGCGGGCGACCTGCCCAAAATAGGGGGCGGCAGCGCCGAAATGAAGCCGCTGAGCTGCCCAATCTGCCAGAAAGGTAAGCCAAGCAAGCGCGATGTGAATGCCTGCTCGATGCCTTATGTGGCTCCCCCGCTTCTGTTTTGTCTAGCTAATCCTTGGCGCAGCCTCTGTTCACTCGGTGTTGCGATATTACGTAGAGATGAGGCTGCATTCGAGGCAAGTGGCACTCTGCGCCAGCAATCACATATTCGGTAAGTGGCTCGACACATTACATTTATGCCAGCTCTGCACACACAGAAAGCACGAGATGCTAATTAGCTGTGCCTCGTATGTGTATTGGGGCGCACACCGCTGTCAATGCCATTGCATCCGATTAATAGATACATGCTCAGTAACACTCGATATTCTCAAGACGCCCGGATCTGATCAATGCAACACGTGCAACGCCAAATGCAGGCGTGTTTCAAGCAGGCACTCGGCTAGTTTAATAAGCAGGCTTAAATCAGCATTCCCACTGTGCCCGTTCTGCGAAGGCCATTTCTATTCCGTTTTCTGAGGAACAAAGAAGAGGAAGACAATATATGCTCGAGTCAGCAGCACACTAGAGGGAAAGGCGACAGATGGCCGCAAGAAGTGCAGTGTTGTGTGGATGGCACGCTTGCAGCAAAGAGGCAGGGTGCGAGGCGAATGCCTGGTGCAGTGGTGAGCAGGGATAGCACCTGATTTCGCTTCGTTTTTCATCTTATCCCTTTGTGGATGGGGGAGCAGGAGTCGCCAAAATAAGCCGGGCGAATGGGAACATGCAAAGCCTGAGGTCCTGCCAGCATTCATTCTCCATGCTGAGTGTTCTTCGGGTGCGCACAATGGGCCACTTACGCATGAGGAGAAGCGTGGGTAGCACTCGGTGCCTGGCAGTTGACCGGCCTATTCGGAGGTGGAGAGCGGGTGAGAAAGAGATAGAAAGGAAAGCAAGCATTCCATAGTGGACATCACATGAGTCTTGGTGCGGGTGTCCTGCAACGGGCGGGTATCTACAAAATGCATACATGTGCAACAGAGGCAGCTGTGGTGGTAGTGGTGGCGGCGAAGGCTTTGATGGAGGCATTTGGCCGTGCGTTATTTCACCAATAGAGCACGCTGTAGCCGCGAAGGAAAGCCTGCGAGTATTGATAGCGCTGGTCTGGAAATCGTATAAAGGGCGAGGTGGAGGGTGCTGCCTTGCCAAAAAGCTGCCAGGCCAAGTGTAGCTTCCTCCACACCCACACCCACACCCCACCCTCATCCCAGCTCAACCACCACACATACTTGGCATACTCCTTGCACCAAGTGTATCTTGCTACAATGTGCTCATCTCGCCACACCCACAAGCGCATTTCCGCGCCTATTTTCCACATCGGCGTGCTATTCGTCGAGTTCTACAAGTGCGGTGAGTGCAGCTGGACCGGCACCGACCTCGAGGAGTTTATCGACCACCGGATGTGGCACCATCCGTATATCCAGTACTGAGCCAGAGAGAGCCTGGATCCGCTGACAGCTTGTAGACGCCGGGGAATTCCTTCACTCTGCACATTCGGCTCCATTTTCGTCGTTTATTTTTGCTGTCATCTTTATTTGACAGGCATCAGCATATTGCACATATTTTCGCGCATTGATGCCTGATTCGCATGCATTCACTTGTGCATGATGGCACACATGCGTTTCCACCATGTATTTAATGAAATTAAACGAAAGCGTGATTCCTTGAGCAGGCGATGCAATTGACAGGCAGAGATTGGCCTCCACCGTGCATGCGTCGAGTGCTGTCGTTCTTTGCTGCGCTATGTAGGAGTGGCCATATATGTAGGGAGGAGGCACTCATATGCCTACATCAATCAGGTGCCACCTACGTGGCTAAACAGGGGCTTGAGCCTGAGTGCTTGAGGGGAGCTTGTAGAGTTTGCGAACCACCATTCCGGCCGAGGTGGGCCCACCAACTCCTTCCTCATGTCCTCACGGCTTACGAAAGGTAAATCGTCAAGAGAAATGCAAGCTCACCCCGCCAGATGCTGCCTAGATGCATGCTGTCGTTGATCCAGATGTCACATATATCCGCAAATGGGCTCTTGACTCCCAATTCGGCCAGCGACTGGATACACGCGGTCCAGGCCCATTGAGGTACGAGCTAAAAGGGGGCTAGCGCCCAATTCATGGCGCCGCGAGAAGCACAGACAAGCACCAGCCGCCAAATGCCTTTTCGGGACGGAGAGCGTCATTCAGGGCTGATCAGCTCCTGTGGAATCACTTGCGCGGGCAGCAGCGAGACCACACCCCGCCATCACATGCCACATCCAGCGGGGCAGAGTGCTTTCACGTGCAAGTGTGAGATCCAGGCCAGCACAGGCAGCAGCCAAATGACGTGAGGGCGCTGGCGGGCGAAGCGTGTCTCATGAGGAAAAGCGTCGCGCAGGCACAAGCGCCTGAAAATCCACGAAAGCAGCAGCCGTTTTGTGGCATTCACCACAGCCAAAAGAGAGGGGTATACTGCATATGCACACTGAGCATAGGAAAGCTCTGACGGCGGCCTCTGCTTAGTCCGCCCGTTTAAATACCCTGGAGAGCGCGCTGCTTGGCCCCTCCCTCTCCCTCACAGCCCTCTCCCTCACAGCCCTCTCCAGTCGCTTTCTCTCCTGTGCGCACAGGCCTCGTCTTGCAGCAATTCTAGCACTTCTCCTGCCTCCAGCAACACTATCTTGTAATCTTTCTATTCCGCGCAGGCCCAAGGATTGTGCTTTGTCGTTCCTACCATGGCTGCCACAACCGACATTATTCCCCAGGTCGCCGAGTAAGTCTGCATGCATCGCTGCTCCCCTCTTACCTCTGCTCTGCTCTGCTCTTGCATTCTATCCTCTACCGCTACTTTACTGCCTCTGTTGCTCTCTTTCCAGCTCCTCCAGCCTGCTGTTTGTCTGCGCACGCCTGTATTTCTAATTCAAGCATGAATTTTATAACAACCTCATTACCCTCGGAAACACACTCCGCGCCCGCCCCTGCGCCTGCTGTTAGCCCCAAGGCCAGCATCGCCGAGGAGCGCAAAAACCCGTCGTTTCCCATCCGCGAGCTCACATACTGGATTGACGGCGGCAAGCGCATTACAGAGCTCAAGGAGCGCATCATGCTCGAGCTGGAGCGCGACCCTCTGTGGAGGGTCAGCGACCACCCCAACCTGACTCTTGCACAGACCCGCGAGCGCGCAATGAGCAAGATCCGCCACCTGGCTGACTTGGCTACCAGCCGGCCGCTCGAGGAGAGCATGGTCCGCCTGAGCATCATCAGCGTCATCGATCCCGGGTTTTGGACTCGCTTTGGTGTCCACTTTGGCTTGTTCTTTGGTGCTCTCCAGGGCCAGGCAACCCCCTCGCAGCTTGCATACTGGATGGACAAGGGCGCTCTCTCCATGCAGGGCATCACTGGGTGCTTCGGCATGACTGAGCTGGGCCATGGATCCAATGTTGCTGGCCTCGAGACCACGGCCACCTTCGACGAGAACACCGACGAATTCATCATCCACTCGCCCACGCTGACTGCCACCAAGTGGTGGATCGGCGGTGCTGCTCACACTGCCACCCACTGCGCGGTCTATGCACAGCTTGTTGTCAAGGGCAAGCGGTACGGCACCAAGACGTTCATTGTGCAGCTCCGCGACACAAAGACATTCGAGCTCATGCCCGGAGTAAACATTGGCGATCTCGGCAAGAAGATGGGCCGCGATCAGATCGACAACGGCTGGATCCGCTTCACCTTTGTGCGCATCCCGCGCTCGCACATGCTCATGAAGCACACCAAGGTCACCCGCTCCGGCGAGGTCGTTGCGCCTCCCCTTGCCCAGCTCGCCTACGGCGCCCTCATCCAGGGCCGCGTGAGCATGGTCAGCGACTCAGCCAATGTCTCCAAGCGCGCACTGGCCATTGCCATCCGCTACGCCGGCGTTCGCCGCCAGTTCAGCGACGGTACTCCCGGCAAGCTCGAGACGAAGCTCCTCGACTACCCCATCCACCAGCACCGCCTTCTGCCTCTGATGGCTCAGACCTTCGCCATGATCTTCACTGCGCGCGAGGTCACTGCCAACTACGAGGCCCTGATGCGCGTTCTCAACGATCTGGGCGATGCCAAGGGTGCTGCCGTTGACGATGCGATCAAGAACCTCAAGGAGACCCATGCCACCAGTGCTGGCCTCAAGGCATTCTGCACCTGGATGTGCCTCAACATCATCGACCAGTCCCGCCAGAGTCTTGGCGGCCATGGGTACTCGGCGTACACTGGTCTTTCTCAGGCGTACTCTGACTTCACCGTCCACTGCACCTGGGAGGGGGACAACACCATCCTCACTCTCCAGTGCGGCCGCTACCTCGTCGCCACCGCGCTCGAGGCTCGCAGTGGCCAGCCGCTCCCTGCCAACCTGGCGTACCTCAAGGACGCAATCTCCAGCAGCGGCGCTGTTGCTAAGAAGGCGAGCAAAGGCTCGTCCATCGACGAGGTCAGCTCGCTGGACACTCTGAAGGAGGCATGGGGCAGCGTTGCTGCCAACGCCATCCTCAACGCCGTCAGGGACTTCGAGGACGGTCTCAAGAAGGGCCTGAGCAAAGACAACGCCTACGAGCACTCGTCGGCGTCTCGTCTGCATGCAGCCCGCATGCACACCTACACGTACCTGCTGCACCGCTTTGCTGCCCAGGTCGAGCAGAGCCCCGAGTCCCTGCGCCCGGTCCTCTCCCTCCTCGCTCGCCTCTTTGGCGCGCACTCTGCCGTCCAGCACAGCGGCGAGTTCCTCCAGTCCGGATACTACTCGGGCTCTCAGGTCGAGACCCTCAAGGCGTTTGTTAACCACGCGTGCGCAGAGGTCCGCAAGGACGCTGTTCCGCTCACAGATGCATTCAACTACACCGACTACGTTGTCAACTCGCCGCTTGGCCGCTACGACGGCGATGTCTATGAGAAGTACTTTGAGCTCGTCACTAGCCTCAACCCGACCAAGCCCGTGCCGTACTTTGATTCTCTCATCAAGCCCCTGCTCGAGCGCACGCAGGAGTCCGAGTCTGGGCCTGAGCTTGAAATTGACCAGGAGTAATTTTTCTTTTCCGTTCACGGCTCCGTACAATAGCTTGTTTTCTTTTCACAGCCGCCGCATTCTCTCTCATGCCTGTTCTTGATTTCTTGTCCGTGTCAAAATAGATATATACATGCTCTTTGGCACTGACATCACCCACTAATGCTCACACCAGGCACACGGAACAATGGGCAAAGGCTATCTGAATGATCGCCATTGTGGTTGGCGAGGGCATGGGGAAAGTGGGAGAGAGGAGAGGACATGCAGTCAGGCAGGGCGTCTATTTGTACATGCGCAGACGTGGTAGAAAAAGTGCCTGTACAAAGGGAAGGGTGCGCCCCGCACATCCTGGCTCCGCTCTCCTTCACACACACACCACCACACCTACTTTCCTACTCCTACAAGCAAGCAGGCAGGCATTTACTACGCAAGGCACACAGCTGTCCTATGGGTGTACCTATGCCGCCGCTTCCCGACTGGGACACTGGCTTTGAGCCCCGCGAGACATGCGACAGCCGTCTCCCCTACCTTGAGTTCACTGGGGCTCTTGAGCTATCTGCCAGCGAAACTCGCCAGTACAGATTGCTGAGGCTACCAAACAACCTGACTGTAGTCTGCGTCCACGACGCCGACGCCACGACTGCGGTGGCATCTCTCAGCGTCAACGTGGGGGGCTACGACGAGCCTCGGGAGCTGCCGGGGCTGGCTCATTTCTGCGAGCACCTCCTGCTGATGAGCTCGGAGAAATACCCAGGCGAGGACGAGTACCGCTCGTACATCTCGGACCATGGTGGCGACTGCAATGCCTTTACCGACTTTGCCAACACCTGCTACTACTTCTCTATCACGAGCGATGCCCTCGAGGGAGCCCTTGACCGCTTCTCGCAGTTCTTTA
>MU603963.1:0-152952 GCA_025201845.1 Martensiomyces pterosporus
GTGTGATGGATCTGACCAAAGGACTTGTAAACCGGCAGACTGAGCGGAGCGACCGACCACCCGAGGTTCGAGCTACGAGGCTGAGGAGCCTCCTCGAGCCGGTAGGTCACATGGGCACAAGGGATATGAGTGCCAGACTCAGCAAGCATTTAAACCCAGGACGCACAGCATCCAGGAGAAGGAAGGCTTAGCTTAGTTTTGCTCAGTTTTGGATTTAACACTGAAGAATACGACCTAACTTAACAGAAAGCATTACAATCGGCAGCGCAATATCTCTCTATTAGAGGTTTGACTGCTTGGGGATGGCGGTGGCTTGCTTGAGCAATATGCTTGACCTCAGTGACAAGAGAGAGGAAATTGAGTAACCTTGTAATGGCTACAATTTCGGGTAGGAACAACCATTGTGCGACGCAACAAGCGGAGCGGGTTCCAGACAGCCACAACAGATGGCGTACCAGGTTTTCCAAAACCCTTCGCCGACCGCAGTCTAGAGTTCAAGGAGTTTTGCAGGTCCATGTTGCTAGGTCGGCAACAAGAAGTCACAACAGTGCCTAGGTAATTTTATTCACGGGCTCCCCTGGTTGGCATGGGTTTTCATGTGCAATGGCTATTTCTCGTGGATGTCCTCTAGACGCCTGTGCGGGACAGCATGTGTTTGCTTAGTCTCCTGTCGCCATAGCGACATGGTGTCTTGTGCTCCTTAGCCGACCACGCTACGGGGACTCTTCCTGTTTCTTAGCTCCTAGCTAGGTTTACTGGAAATACATCGGCTCCATCATCACAAATTCAACACCAAAACGATAGTCAACTGTGAATTCCAACATATTGGCTATTTAGTTCTGGCAGGCAGGTGTGTCGCTGCTCATATGGGAAGCCAGCCTAGAAAACATGCCGCCACGAGACAGTAGGTTTGCCGGTGTGTCCAGCTCAGCCACCCGCCCTTGGTCCATGACGAGTATCCTGTCACTATCCATCACAGTGTTCAGCCGGTGTGCAATAGTGATGACAGTACTGTCCTTGAACTCGCGGCGGATAACATCGTGCATCACTCGATCGGTGCTAGAATCGACGTTGGCTGTGGCTTCGTCCAGAATGAGGACCTTTCTCGTGCGCAAGAGTGCCCGGCACAAGCTAACTAGCTGCCGCTGGCCAATGCTGAAATTGCAGCCCTCGAATTCGATCCACTTGTTCAAGCCACCACAAAGCACTGTCGAGTCACGGTCAAGCTGTATGCGGCGCCAGCACCAATTGCTTCCCATAGCGCTCTTCTTCCGTTTCTCCTTCTCGCGGTCAAACGCATACCCACCCTCAATCTCCAGGCTCTCCTTGTGGACGGTGCTCAGCTCAGTCACTTCCTTTCTGTTTATCAGATCAACCAGCTGCGCCTTGATGATCGCTGCCCAAATCTCCTCTATCGTGTGCTCCTTTAGTGGATCAATGTTGTCGCGTACAGAGCCAAAGAACAGCGCAGACTCCTGTGGGATGATGCCTATGCGCGAGCGTAGGTCGTGGAGGCCAAGGGTGGCAATGTCGATGCCATCGATGACGATTTTACCGCTGTCTGGCTCGACTATTCGAAAGAGCGCCTTGGTGAGGGACGATTTTCCAGCACCTGTGCGTCCCACTACGCCGATTTTCTCGCCTGGATTAATCGACAGCGATATGCTATCCAGCGCCCGAGGCAGGTCGTTGCGGTACCGCATGCTGTAATCGACAAACTCGATCTTGCCCTTGTCGGGCCAGCTCTCAGGAGGCCGCTGGCCTGGAATCACAAAGGGAGCTTCATGCGGCGTATCAGCGATGCGTCTGTAGTTGCTTATCATCACCACATAGTTGGCCAGCCTATCTCGTATCCTAGCAATGACTGTTGCTTGTGGAAGCAGTATGTTGCATAGGCTGTTCATCTCGTTGACTTCTGCTGATGTGATCGATGCTCCCCAAGAATCCAGACCAGCTCTTTGCTGAACCAGCAGCACGCACATGGCCAGCTGCGTTGTAGCCTGAACCAAAACGTTATTGACAGAATGGTCAAGCGCACTAATAGCCATGTATACATGGTCGTACTGTGTTTTCTCGTCGACCTTGTCATACAGCGCCTTCATGAAATGGTGTTCCTTGCCGAACAGCCGGATCTCTTGTGCTCCATCTATTGCTGCAGTACGTGCCTTGTTGCACCGAGCCTCAGCGAATGTGGACTCCTTTTGAAGGATCAGCATAGGGTATGCGAACCATGCATCAAATTTGGCTGCCATGTACATGAGCGGCGGAAGAATCAGAAGGATATACGGAGATATCGTCCATGCATGATATAATGCTGAGAAGAGGGAGAGAATGCCACCAACCTCCATCTTGAGGAACATTGGCAACAACCTGCAAAGACCCGATGTGGACGTGTAGAACGCTGTGGAAATTTGACTCTGGTGTGTCTTGTCAAAGAAAGACAGCGGCGACTGCAATAGCCCTTCAAAGAACTTGGTGTTTATCAGTGGGGAGCAGTGGTACTGCGTGACATATTGCATGTAGAGCATGTTCACCACAATAAGAACTTGTCTGGATACGTTTACCGCATAGTCTGCCACCAGATACTTCATTGTCGCATCGATCGTTGGCGATTCCCGGCAAACTCGCAATGTATTACGCAGATAGGTTTGCGTAAAGTGCCATGTGACGTTTTGGAGCAACGAAAGACCCACTGTCAGGACCACGACTCCGTATCCACAGATACTGAAAAAATACGCAAAGCCATCGTCGGAGATAGCTGTCGTGCCTTCAGCCTTCCCTAGTTTTTCTTGTGTGTCTTCTGCAGCCTGGTTAGCTTGCTTTGTGGGTAGTGCGGAAGGTTTTTCGTGTTCTTGTCTAGGAGATTCGCGTGGTAGCGGCGTGTACTTCTGTGGTGTCTGCACGGTCACTGTGGCATGACCGTCCTTGATGTGGACTACTTTGCTGGCAAAAGGCAGCACGCTGTCGTTGTTTGTAACAAGAATCCGCATCTTTCCCCTCAGAAAGCCATTGCCTAGCAGCACGCGGTCAACAAGCACCCGAGACACGAGAGCATCGACTGCCGATAGGGGGTCGTCAAGTAGGTAGATATCGGCTTCAGCATACATCGCCCTATGCAACAAGACAACATGTAAGAGAAAGGCATGCAATGCCGGCGTATGTCAACGAATCTATCAATCCTTTCAACTGTGATACATGCTACAGAAACCACATGGTGCACTGCTGTTGTTCTTACCTTGCAAGAGCTAGGCGTGCACGCTGGCCACCAGATATATTTGTGCCCCTGTCTCCAATCAGCGTCATGTCACCCTCAGCCATGTTGCTGATATCGGCATCCAGTGCACATGAGCTAACCACTTGGTTGTATCTGCCTTCATTGTACTCCTCGCCAAAGAGGATGTTATCCCGCAGTGTTCCGTTGACAATCCAGGGCTTTTGTCCAACATAGCCGATTTTGCCAGACACGTGGCCCTCGCCAGAGACTAGCTCCATCTCGCTGCACATTGCCTGCAGCAGCGAGGACTTTCCATCGCCAATGGGGCCCGTGACAGCAACAAACTCGCCTTGAGCAATGCTCAGTGTGATGTCCTCTAGGACAAGTGCATCGTTTCCCCAGGTGAAGCCGCAGCTGGAAAGATGAACTGCGGGTGAGCCAGGTGTTGGGGTGTCGGTCCATTTGATGGTGTTTTTACGCTGTGCACGCAGACTAACCTCGAGCACACGGTTGGAGTCACGGAGGCTCTGCAGGTCGATCAAGATGCCAGAGAGTAGCTGGACATGTCTGCAAATTGTGTGGATATGTGATCTTAGCGACAGCATCTCCGAGTTGCGCATCAGGGTGTTTGTGGTAGACAAATGCTGCTTGATGGTAACCAGCGTTGCAAGCTCTTTGACAGTCGCATGGACTACCGACAGGAGGTCACTAATCGCACGTCTGGCGATTCTCAGTCCGATGCTGTACATGTGCTCATCGTCGTCGTCGCGATAGGTCTGCGCCCAGTCCAGGTACTTTTTCTCCCAGGCATAGAACTTTATGGAACTAATACTCGCGCAGATCTCCTCGATATAGTCGTAGGGCTGCAAGACAAACCACCGCGACGTCCAGTCTACGGCCAGGCGCAGTAGTCGGATAGATACGAGTGCTGCGGCGCTAATAATTGCTGGTGTGAATGCTTGCGAGCCAATTGTGCAGTGAACCATGTAAATAGAGGCACACGCGAAGAAGAGCGATGATGCATGCGCATACATGTCAACAACCGCACAGACAAGTCTATCGCCATGGAACTTGCCATATCTATAGACATGGCTGCTTTTTAGCGCCGATTTTGTCAGCGGAGTGCGGAAGATTGCCAACTCGATGGCCAGTGCAATGCGCTGAATCTCGAATCGCTTCCACATGTTGATACGCTGCTCTTGCTTTTGCATTATACGTGCTGCACCCAGCAATGCGACAAATAAAATGCCCGCCATAACCCTGTTTTGTTCAGGGGCGTCAAAAACGTCCAGTAAGCGACCCAGGATATACCCCTCAATGTAGAACGATATGTTGACCAACGACTCGACAAGGAAAATGGGAATGTAGGGACGCAGTGCCATCCGGGCGATGGCGCGGACAACAAACAAGCGCTGGGTCGGGTCAAAGGTGAACTCCCTCGTATAAGAGGGAGTGAGGTAGCGATCGTAGACACGCCATAGATCCGATTTATCCAGGTGCGTTTTGATGTGGCTGAGCCTGACCAAACGAGCGGGGTTTATGAGCGCAATGTCCTGCATCAAGGCCCATGCTGACTGTCTTTCGCTTTTGGTGAGCTCGAAAAACAAGAGCAGAGCGTGTAAAAGACTCGATGCCGCCGATTGGCCAACTCGCCAGCTGCTGTTGGTGCTGCTGCGGCAATTGACAACCACAGGCTGTATTGAGCGCTGGATCCCTGCAGCATAGAATAACAAGCAAGCAAAGTGGGAGTCGCTGTAAAACAACGCACCCGCCAGAGCAACCAGCGCGATTTGGTGTATTCCTTGGTAGGCACTAGAGCCACCTGGTGATATCGAAGAGGCAGATAGGCCCAACAGGACTGCTATCAAGCCATGCGTAATCAGGTGCGGCTTCCTCTTTTGCGGGTGCGTGCAAAGAGCCAGCAGATAGACAGTGTGGCCAATAAGGTACAAATCGATAGCCGCCAGCCATGTTTCCTGCGAGACAGCGTAATTCATAAGTATTAAGCAATCTGTTCAACCTGGTCAGCACTCTCTGTAGGCTGCTCTATGCGCCAAAATGTTCAAATAAAAAGCGCGGAGTGTAGTGTGGCAAGAGAAAAGGGAAGCAAAGAACCTGACAAAGGTCGCACTAGTGATGACGCAAATTGGCAACACTGCGCAGTCAAAAAATGGTGCATGATGGTGCGCTGGTGCTTGGAAATCAGTCAACGTCACATGTCCACAACCCTGTCTGCGATATCTGGTAACAACAGCTCCATGTGGTGATATCTAACACACCCACTTCTTGAATCAGTAAATCACGCAGATCAAATGATTAAAAAGTCTGACCAACATTTTTTTTTCTTTCTTCTACTCAGCAGAGTAGCGTGTTAAGCGGTGTGGTCCTGCGCTGAATTTGCTTCCTGTTGGTCAAGCTTGCCTCTGCATTTAGTCAACCTCGGCTGCCGCCTTGTCTTTCCCTTCCTCCTTTTGCTGCCTTGTGTACATACACCAGAAAACATATACGCTCATGACCATGGTGCCGAATGCCGTCGCGCTCAAGGAGACAAACAAACGACGGGCTGCTGATGGCTCACCGGATGCCGATCAAAGGCACCCAAAGCGGAAGCCACAGAGCCAAAAGAAGCGGTCAAAGGTGACAGGCAAGCTCACGTGGAAGACTCGTGAAGAAACGGATCTTGAAAGTCTGGTGTTTGGAGGCGACGAGGATGTTGCCAGTGACGTTTTCAGCAAAATCGGCAAGGAGGTTGAAGCGTTTGCCGATGAGCCTGAACTTGAATCGGAGTCTGAAGGGGAGGAGGATGTCGCTGATGAGAAGTTGAGTGACGAAGAGGAGGCGAGCGACGAGGAGCCTGCCGGCGATGACTCGCTGTTCTTTGTTGATACTGTGCGTGCTGGCAGCAGCGATGAGGAGACGGAGAGCGACGATGAGGGACAAGATGAAGAGGATGTAGAGGCGGAGGAGCCAACGCCAACTTCTTCCAACGAAGAAGAGCAAAAATCAGAGATAGCTGCAGCCTGGGTCGATGAGGATACCGAGATGTCCACTGTATCTCTAAAAGCAGCCAAGCGGACGCGCAAGCTGCGGATTGCGGAGAAGGAAAACAAGGTCTCGGGTGATGTCTACGAACAGCGACTCCGCCAGCAATTCCAAAAGATCAACCCAGTTCCTAAGTGGGCCGAGGAGGCTGAGGCCAGCGCATGGAAGGACGACGAGGGATCTGATGACGACAACGAGCGGATCGGTAGCGATCTGCTAAGGTCGAGCAAGTCGCTCATGTCAAAGGCTGGCACTCTCCTGTCTCCTACAACATTGGATGTCACTCCCCTGCGTCATGCCAACCACACGGCGCCCTCACAAAGGGGCATATCGAGCCTGCAGTTCCACCCTACAGCCAACGTTGTTTTGACCGCTGGCTCAGACAAGACCCTGCGCTTGTTCGAAGTTGACGGAAAGGAGAACCAAAAGATCCAGTCGATTTTCTTCAAGGATCTGCCAATCACCACTGCCCAGTTCATCCGCAACGGACAAGAGATCGTTGTCAGTGGGCGGCGCGGCTGGTACTACGCTGTCGATGTTGAGCGCGGCGCTGTGACTCGTGTCAACGGAATCCCCGGACACAAGATGTCCAGCTTGGAGCGCATGTACGGAAGCGTCACTGGAGACCGGCTGGCAGTGCTCAGCAACAACGGGCAGATACACCTGGTGACTGCGCGCACCAAGCAGTTTATCCACACGCTGCCGATGAACGGCGTTGTGCGCGATGTATCATTCACGGCTGATGGAAACTATTTGTGGAGTATCGGCCTGGATAACGAGGTGTACCAGTGGGATTTGCGGCAGAACCGCTGTCTGAGCCGCTGGCACGACCCGACCACATTCCGGCCCACGTGCATGGGGCTTAGCCAGGACAGCAGCTACTTTGCCAGCGGCGACAACGCCGGTATTGTCAACATTTACGACGCCACCGCTATGCGCGGCAGGGAGGACGAGGCGACTGGCAAGGCATTCAATGTCAATCCGATAAAGTCTATCAATAACCTGACCACGTCGATCACGGACATAAAGTTCAACCACAACTCCGAGATCATGGGCATCTACTCCAGGTCCAAGCCCAACCAGTTCAAGCTCGTCCATCTGCCATCGGCCACTGTCTTTGCCAACTGGCCGCTGATGAATGCAAAGCTGGGCAAGGTCGAGTGCTTTGACTTCTCCCCTCACTCGGGCTTCTTGGCCATTGGCAACGACAATGGAAGGGCGCTCCTCTACAAGCTTGATCACTACAAGACATACTAAGCTCCATTCTCGCTGCTTTTCATAGTCCCCCTTTTTTTCTTTCAAATACACAAAATGAAATGCCATATTTCGTTCTTGGACCGGGTTTCCTGACCGGCTGGCTTCGGTATGGCAAACAACATATGCAACAAAACTAGCCACAACAAAAGAAAGAAGCTGAGCTCGGTGGGCAAAGGGCGGCCAGGCGAGAGATTGGATGGTACAGAGTTGGGACAAAGGGGTAGATGAAGACGAGGAAGAGAGATCACAGCTCGCCAGCATCCTTCTGTTGCTTGCCCGCCTTCTGCTGCTGCTTGATAGCCTCAAATTTCTCAAACAGCCTCTGCGGAGGCGGCAAGTTCTTCAGCGACTTGTGCCTGATGTTTTCGACACCACGAGTGGCCGGCGACATCATCTTGTCTGTTGGGCTGGCCAGGCCAGAGGGCACAAGGTGGCCGAAGGGCTTCTTGCTCGGTCCTCTGGGCCCGTTCATAGCAGCAGATACACTGGTTTTCTTTGGTGGTAGCTGCGGCTGTTGCTTGGGCACTGCTGTTGTGCAGACATCGGTATTGCTATTCTTGGTGGCTGGCGAGAACGCCGTCGTAGCGGTGCCGCTGCTGCTGCTGCTGCTGCTTCTGTCTGTGGAGGTTGCCATGAGTAGCTGCTTATGTGACCAAGACAAAGCGGGTGTGTATGCACAGTGCTAATGATATTTTGTATATTTAAAGCAGAGCTGGAAAGGGAGAGGAAGGAAAGTGGATCGTTGCTTACCAACTGGCTGCTGTAGCCCGTGTTGCTCTCGGCCACTGCCTGGTTTCACCAGCCAAATCTCGCGGTGCTGTGATTGGCCCAGACACACAAAACAACAACAAAATGGCCTGGAGAGGCATCGCTTCCATGACGTATTTCACGCAGCCTTGCTCCTTTCCCGAGACAGCCAGCAAAGGGCAGTTTAGCAGTAACGTTTAGTTTACAAGAGAGAGAAAGAAAGGGAAAAGAAACAGGAGAAGCAGGCCACTCCCATCAGACGGACAACTACCGAGAAAAAGAATAGAAAAAGAAGAAGAAAAAGTTGTAGCCATGTCTAGAAACAAAAAAAGGATATCGAAAAGCAAGGCTAGGTGCACAGTAAAAAAAATGCCTCATTCAGTCTTCATGTGGTGCGTATGAGACTTTGCTGGGTAGCCAGAGTGGCAGACGTCGATCTCCTTCATCCAATCGCTCTCCATGACCTGGTCCATCGTAAACCGCTCCACCGCATCTGGGTACACCATGCCTTCAATGACCTTCTGGCCGTCATGGCGTAGTGTAGGCAGCTGTGCAAAGAGCTTTTCTCTGCCCCGCGGCCAATCTCTGATATACGATCCATAGTTGCGGTCGTTCTCAGTGTCGGCGATCCGCCACGGGAACTTGAGCAGCGTCATGCACATGTACATGATGCCCACTGACCAGATATCTGCCACCTGCGCGTAATAGGGAAGCTGGCGCCGGGACTGCAGCACCTCGGGTGCAATGTAAGGATCCGACCCGCAGACGCCAACAACCTTGCTGGGCTCCTTCTGGAACGGGGTCTTGAATACTGTGGCGCATCCAAAATCGATGATCTTGACGATGCCGCGGTCAGTGAGCAGGCAGTTCTCCAGCTTCAAGTCGCGGTGCGCAATGCCAATCTTGTGCAAGTACTGTACGCCCTGGCAGACTTGCTTGAACCAGCAGAACGTCTCGTCCAGATCCATATCGCCCATTGCGACGAATGTGAACAGGTCGTGCGGGCAGTACTCCATGATCTCGTACACGCGATCGCCCTCAAAGATAAGATCCAAGGTCTCGATAACGTTTTCCTGGTGAATCGATGACCCAATGCAAAACTCCGATGTCACTTTCTTCATGTATGAGCGCGGCGTCTCGTCCTGCCGCCTCTTGCGGAACTCCTTGACTGCGAATAGCCTGTGCTCGCTCGGCGTGTAGCAGTTGGGCTCATCGCCATGGTGCGAAGACGGAGGTCCGCTGCGCAGACTGGGTGGCCGAGAGTTCACATCGACGCTCTGAAGAAGACGCACGGTGCCGCCAGTTCCCTTGCCAATAACCTTGGTCTGCCGGCCAAACTGGTTCAGTGTCGCCTTGTGCGAAGAGTACACAGGCCCTGCCTTCTTCTGCGGCGTATGGGTGCCGGCAAGGGGTTCTGTGCCTCCAGTGGCACCCGCAGAGGAGGTTGCGGCAACCACCTCGCGCTCCGGCACGGTTCTCAGCTTCAAGCTCGCTTCGTCTGCTGGCTTTGAGGGCAGTGTTTTGCCAGCCAGCTTCGACTCCTCACGGCTGTCGGTAGGCTTTAGGGAGACGCCATTGGCGGGGCGTGGCGGGGCAGTTGCAGTAGGAGCAGGAGCAGGAGCAGCGTGGCCAGATGCAGGGGTAGCAGAGGCACCAGCAGTGTCAACGTGGATATCGCTGGCCGACGGGTTTTGGTGAAGCGTGGTTTGGCTGGGTTCACGTGACATGTCGTGGACAGAGCTGTCTCGAGATTCGGCAACAGGCTCCAAGCTTACCTGGCGCACGCCCTGTGTGATATCGTCGACTCCCAAGGCACCTGCATGCACCGCAGGTTGCTGCTGCTGCTGCTGCTGCTGCTTTATATGCACCAGAGTCTCGTCGGTGGCCGGTGCACCACTGAGAAGCTGCTGTCTCCTTGGATGGCACAGCGGCGCATTCTTTTCCGGGGACGAGCTGTGCTGGTTGTGGTGGTGGGTGTGGTGAACAGAGCGGAGGTTGATATTGCTGACGGCAAAGACCTTGTCGGCTGGCACTGGCTCAAAGTTGCGCTGTGGGTGGTAGGCCTTTGGCAGCGAGTTGTTACGATGGTGGGCAGAGGCTTGTGGGGATATGCCCGAGGGAGGCGAGTTCGTCTCCGATGGCGGAGTGCTCACATCCGAGCGATCGGTGGCTTGCGTCTGTGTGGTTGGCGTGCGATAGGCGATTGTCGGAGTCTCCGGGGCAGCTATTCCTCGACGGCTCTGGGCTGGAGTTGCCGAGTGCTGCTTCTGCGACTTGTCCCTGTGCAGAAGGTTGTGCAACCGTTGGGAAAAGGACGTGTTGCGCTTGATCACTGTGGGGCCAGCGAGTCCCCCAACGCCAGCAGCTTTCGGTGTGGCTGACAGCGGAGCGTGTGAAGACGAAGCTGCACCAGCTGCCATCGACTGTGGTTGCTGCTGCATGCCATCAGTGCGAATTCTAAGAGAGCTGCCATGCGAGGGCTTGGCTGTTAGCAGGTGACCGCCGCTGCCACCATTAATCGGTGTGCTGGACGAGTCGTTTTTCGCTACTGTTGCCGATTTTGCCACATTGTGCTGCTGTTGCGGGGAGCCAGATGCGTCCAGTTTCGTCTGCGAGAGCGACAGGACAGGCTTTGCCTGCTGCTGGGCATCAGCAGTCTTCTTTTGTGAATTAGATAGGATACCCATTGCAGTGCACTTTTTCTCTTTATCGATGAGAGCGTGGGTGGGTGTGTCCGGTTGATTGCTTGTTTCTGTTTGCCCAGCTTGTTTGGATTGGTTCCGGCAGCAAGGCTTCGCTTCTACAGTGTTGCCTATTCTGCCCTCCCTCTATAGCTAGGGAATGGAGGGCTTGGAGCACGAGAAAGGGTATAGTACAGGCACTACACAAACAAAGAGCGAAAAGCAGCGGGTTATGAGTACATGTAGCCGATTTGGTGTGAGAAGCAAAGAGAGGAGACGCAGGTGGTGTATGCAAAGGTAGGATAAAAACTGGTAAGATCTTCGCCGTCAGAAGCAGCCCCGATGCAGAGAAACAGCGAGTAGAAAGGTGTCTGAAAGTAGAGGGGCCCTTTCGGGAGGAGGCGGGGGAGGGGAGAGGAAGGAAAGGGGAGGGCCTCTATTGAGGCTGTTTAGACCCAGTCTAGAAGGAGAGGGCGAAAAGCTGGTGGCAGAAGAGCTGCTTTCTGTTTGCTGCTGAGGTGTGGGGGACGAAGATGTCCACCCCGAGCAAGAGAAGAAAGGAGCAGTAAGCAGCAGCAGCAGCAGCAGCAGATGTAAGATGCAGTAATAGAACGAAGAATAAAGAGGGAAGAGCGCGAGCGATGCAGCCATCCATTCGGGCTAATTGCCAACAAGATGGCTCCAACTGCTCTCCAGACAGAGTGAAAAGGACACGCTGCTGGATCTGCTCTCTTTCTCTACCTGTCTCGTCGATTCAAGAGCAAAAATCTAATATCCGCTCGAGCAGCCTCTTTGCCTTTCCACACTCTAGTGTTGGCGAGGAATGGAGGCGGGTTACCTTTTTTGTTCTGCCCAACCCTGTTCGATGTGAACAGCAAACGGCGGGCAAAATACACTGCTGATTGTATGTGCAGAGCCAGAGAAAGGGAGAATGGGAAATGGCGCGCTAGGAGACAGTGGACATAGGATTGAAGTCGAATAAGGGCAGACGTTGCAGATAAAACGAGAAGGGTGCTGCGCTACGATAGTAGGTGAAGAAGTAGGCAGTGAGATGGAGTGGTGGGGGGCAAGGGGGCTTGTTATACTTCGCGCAGCGCTCAAGTAAAAGGGGAGGGGCAATGTTTGCTGCGATGCTGGGCTTCAATTGTAGTCGTTTTGACAGTTAACAAAGGCAGGGGGGTGTGAGACGTGGGGGTAGCTTACCGGAAACGATATCGCCCCTATTGCGAATAATGGATGTGACGGAATTACGCAACTAGTCTAACAAGGGCCTTTGTTTCTTGTTTCCACTGGCCGTGCGTTGGAGCAATAATCGGAATGCGGGGAATCGAGTAAGAACAAGTCCGTAGCAACAGGCGGGCAAGGGATTGAGACCACAGAGAGTGTGCGTATCGAGGTATAACTGGAAAACGAGCTCGCCTAGACAGGGTGTTAGAGGCCAGCAAGCATTGTAAGCGTAGGAGGCAAAGCGCACACAGGATAGCAAAAGTACGGGGAGTTGGAAAGAAAAAAGAGGCACACAGACTTCTGCCTCCCCTCGAACACAAAATCCCCACCCCGCTGCTTTGATTGCGCTTGGCCTGCTCTGCTTGCGCATCTACGCCTCTTCCCTTATCATAGGCCGTTGGCGCGAGTTGGGATGTGGGGCAGTGGAGGAGCCGTGCTCGCCTGGCTGGCTGAGCTTCGCCAACTCAGCCCTCAGCCTGGCTCGCCCAGCGTTGGCTGCCAGAGCCAAGGCTAAGAAAATGACGTTATGCGGGCGGGATGGGTTCAAGGCAGAGGATCAAACCACCTGCTGTGTGTGTGTCCAATTCCGCTCTTTTTTCCTCTGCTCGCCAGTAGCCTATTGGGCAGACAGCCCACTTTGTTTCAAGTGCAAGAAAAATTTCTCGCAGCCCCTGGCTCATTTGCAAATCGCAAGCCGAGCCAGCTGGCCACAGCGCAGGCTTTCTTGAAGAAGCGCCCAAGCTCTCGCTTCTCGCGCAGCTAGAAGGGCGCACTATGGGGGCTGCTGAGGGCTACTCTGGGTCCTCCCACGCGCCTCGCAGCCCGTCCGATCGCGCTTCGCTACTGCTTGCTGCCGCACCAAAAAGCCGCTGAGGGGGCAAATGTGTGGCTGGTAAGCCGCGCAGCCATGGCGCAAGGGCGGTAACGATGCGAGTCAGCACAACCAAAGGCCCTTGAAATGCTGCGCAGCTCAGCACCCCCAACTGCCAAACACGCCCATGAAGCAAGTGGGGAAGCGCTTGAGCCAAAGACAGGTGACGACAGTGTCACCGGCCCAGTGTGCTGTTTGCTGGCTGATATGCCCCCATCCTCCTTATGCTCCATATACATATTTCTAACAGCATGTCTAGCTTCAGTGAGAAGCGCCCCGGTCCTTGTGTCCTTGTGTCAGCGCAGCAAAAAAAAAAACCACTGTCCACATATCGCATGTAGCGGGGAGACACGGAAGGTTGAGGTCGCCAGATGAGGGGCTGCGCCGGGAAAGAAAAATGGCTGCAGAAACAATATAGCTGTGGAAGATCTAGAAAACACACGACATACAATACGCCGGCTGTTACTAGGTCAACCACACAGACAATAGTGGACATGTAGAAGCGAGGAGGGCATTGCTCACATGTGGTTTTCGTGGCTTGGGTCTACAAGCGTGTAGTGCACATGTGGGAAACGTGGAAGCCATTCTAGAAGAAAAACATGGGCAATTACGGCCAACATTTCGCTTGTTTTTGCGTGCATTCGCTATGGTGTCGCAGTAGCAGCAGCTGTCTGCTACTGCTTTTGTGCATGCACGGCACCATGGTCACACACTGCAAGCGCCATACTCTACCACTATATGTTGCTGTACTGGCCTAGCTGCTGCTTGTTGCTTGTTGCTTGTTGCTTGTTGCTGATCTCCGGCGATGACTGCTGGCAACGCCGAACAGATCCCGCCACTGCCCCGTAGCTTCCAAAGGAAAAAAGCATAGAGCGCCTCATTGTCAGCCGCATTGCTTGTTCGTGTTTAATATTAGGCGTGTGGTCAGCACGAGGGCGGCTAGGCTGTGACAGCAGCCTCCAGAGAAATTGCCCGAGAGAGCCAGTCCCTCCCTGCCGCCATGCTACATTTTCAGCTGTCAACGGGGCTGGAGTGAATGCCGCTGCCACTGGCCCAAGCTATTCCACGTACACATATAACCACTGAAGTGCACAATAATTGTCCATCTTGGCACTGTCAATGAAAGAGCATAGAGGGGAGATCAATTGGGGCGTGATGTAGATCAGCCAAGAGGAATGGGTCTATTCAAATGCCAAGCACAGAGCACCCATTGAGGATAAACGGCTTATTGGCAGCACCTGTTTTTGTATTCTCAACCACTAGCAACGACACCATCAACAATAGGTGCAGTAGCTGTCTTAAAGTTACATAAAGTGGGCTCTCATGTACGTCGTTACCTGATCATACACGACAAGCAGGATGCCGCCACCAGGGCCCAGGCGCAGGACCTTTGGCACATAGCCCTTGTACAGAGCACGGAATCCCTCCTCCTTGGCAATGGTCCGAGCACCAGCCAGGAAAGTGGTGTACTTTGGCGGGCCATTGGCCGGGTTGTGGTTCTGGATTCTAGTCTTAACGACATCCGGCGGCGTATTCAGACTAGTGCCGATGGTGCCTCCAATGGCACCAGCGATAAAGTTGGTTGCCAGCTCGCCCTTCTTCGTCTTAGCCTTGGGTATAGCGTCCTTGATAGCGAAGATCGACCCAAAGTAGCCGCCATTCCACAGCGCATGGCGCCAGATGGTAGCCTCCAGGCCATTGGCGAATGCCTTGATCCCCTCTTGAGCGTGGATCTTCTTGATGCAATCAAGCGTACCGTTGTATTTGCCCGCATTCTCCTTCGCCTGCAGTCTGATCTTGACCAGCTCAGGGGTGGCCACAATGAGAGCCTCGGTGATACCCGCACTGACTCCAGTCATGATTGCAATGGGCTGAGTGAGCTTGTTCGAGTTGAACAGCTTCATGTACATGGGTGCGTATGTGTCGTTCGACGCAAACTTGATCGCGCGCTTGGGCGCCTCAACCATGATAGGGGGAAGAATTCCACGGTACAGGCGGGTGGGGCCCTCCTCCTTGATGATTCGGCTGAACACGTCCAGGATGGACTTGTACTGGTCCTTTCCGCCATTTCCGACCTGAAGCATCAGCCGCGTCTTGGCCACATCGAGAGGGTACATGCACAGGATCTCAGAGACCCCGGCAATCGCTCCAGCAGTGAACTGGAAGAGGAACGGAAGCGCTACATTATAATGTAGTGAAATGCGTGTGCTGGGTTGTGAGTAATATGTGCTGTCGATGGCGGTATTCCGTGCATGCAGCAGTAGCAACAGCAGAAGAGACTAGCGACGATCACTTTGCAAGAGATATCGCCGGCAGTATATGCCACGAGTGACATGCTGTTGCTGCTGCTGTCACGTAGGCTGTTGTCTGGAAAGCGTCGGAGCGGTGGATTTCAGCAGCAGCAATGAGCGATTCAGCTGGCATGTGCATTTCACTGAAATGCAGGATAGGCAGGCACAACTTACGCTTTTCTGTCTTGGCGCTCATAGTTTACTGTGGCTATCTCCAAGTGGGCTCCTTTTGCCTTGCTATGACGACGAAGTGTAGAGAATAACGCAGCAGTAGCTTGGTGGAGGAGAGGCTGATGTGGAGATAAGGAAGGAAGGGCGGCTTGAGGCTCTTTGGTGTCGGACAATAGTGCGCGTGGGGCTGTGGCAGCAGCTCTTTTATGAGCAATTGTTCTCCACACTGCGCAACCCCGTCCCCAAAGATATGCTCTGGTGCAGCCGGGCTGCTGTTACTCGCGGTTCTCTCCGGCGACGCACAGCAAGGTACGCAGCTGCTATCTCCCCGCCAGCGTGAATCATTTGTCGTTGGCCAGCGATTTCTTGCTGGCCAGAACGGATCGCTGCCCGGTTTTCCACTCCAGCACGCGGTTTGCACGAGTAATGGGAGTGAAGCGGAGCGGAGATCAGCACAGTGTTGGCTGCTCCACAGCCTGAGTAACACAGCGGGCCACTCAAGAGCGCACTGCGTGACTGAGGCAAAGGGGCTTGCTTCTTGGACTAAAACGCAATCCCTTTGCAGATGACATGGTCGGAGCACAGCTCTGAGCGAGAGCAAGCAAGCGCTACAAACAGAGCTGGCCTGTGTTTTGCCCGCTGTATAAGCCCTGGAGGCAGCGCAGAGTGCACTTGCTGGCGATGAGCATTGGGCTGGGCATCAGCCTATCCACACTCAAAGCATGTGCTTGCGCTGCCGGCTGCTGCAAGCTGGAGACGTAGGCGGAGAGGGGTCCCCGGCTCGGAGCGATCGCCGGACGGCTGCTGTCCCGCTGCAGCTGGTGCACAGAGGCCAAAATCAATGCCCACTCCGATTGGCTTAAAATCGCGTAGCTGGAGGCACATCCAAGCTGGCTTCCTTTCGCAGTGGAGTCTGCTTGGATACTCGCAGGTCTGCTGCTGGTAGCACTGCCGCTATCGCTCATGCTTGAAGAGAGAACACATTGAGGCATGCACAGGCTGATATTGGATACAGTCTGAAAACACTGGCAAACCATTTAATCTGCTCCACGAATCCAACGCTGGATGTGTTGGTCGCCTAGACGACGTGCCTGTCTGACGCTTTCAAGGTCGTCTGGGCTGTCTGTCTGAATGTCTTGTGCATGGGTGGCCCCCTCGATGACAACGATCGGAGTTCGCTGTGTATTTGCCAGGAGGCTCCCCGTCGATGTCGCTACTGTAGAGTCGCGCCAGAGATCCAAAGACCCAGTGGTGTAGTAGATGTTGGTCGCATCTTTGAGAATATCGAACCATTTCCTGTTGAACCCATCCACATCAGCGGGGACCTTGATGCTGCTGCCAAACTTCTTTTGGCAGTTGGGCTGGTAGTAGTCCAGATCGACCAGCTGCGACCGGTAGCCTGCCAGGCCGGTGCTCGCAGGCGGTGCAACCTGCCAGTTTCCATTCCACGCGCATTCCTGGTAATACCACACACGGGATATCTGGCCAAGGGCATAGTAGTCGATCCCAAGCGCCGAGTTGCACATTGTGTAGAGCGTGTCATTGTTGTACCCCTGGCTAGCAATGATGCTGACGACAGCCGCAGCATACGAGTCCAGGGGCGAGCGATCTGTGCTGCCGGTGAAGTAGGAGCACACAGAGTCCTTAACCCGGTCGGATTTGGCCGTGACGGGCGCCATTGAGTACGTGGTGATCATGGCGGCAACTAGGCCAGCAAAGTCTCTGGCGGTAAGGAGCGGGGACCCAAACTTTTCCTGGACTGCAGCGATGGCCGTTTCGTTCCCTGAAAGTAAGATGTAGTCAAGGTCCCTGACAGCCTGGCCCACCTGCTTGTCACACCCAAGTGCCTGAAGATGTCTGCCAAAGCTCTGGTTCAGCTGGTAGTTCAGCAGGCGACTGTACACAACAGCCGACGATGCCCATGCGCCATCGACCAATTTGGGGTACTTTGCGCGCATCCACGCCGCGATGCTACCCGGATAGGAGCCGCCCCCAAAAATAACCTTGGAGTCCTTCCCTACGGGCACAGGAAACACAGTTGAGGGGCTGGATCTGGCTGCGCGGAGGAAGGACGCAAAATCCTCAAGGACATTCTCAATCGTCATGTACTTGAGGCTGGGCCCAGAGAGATCGGGCATCGGGTTGGATTTGCCGTAGAACCGGTGCTCCATTGCTACTAGAAGCCCGTTGGTGCGCTGAGCAAGGGCTGTGAAATGAGTGTTGTCCGTGTAGAAATTGCTGAGTGCATTTTCTCCTGGCGTGAACATGTAGATGGGTCCACCGTTCTTGTAGAACGTTGCATTGACGACATACTGCTGGTTCCAGGACGTGCTGTTCTGGCCAAAGTGATCTACGGGCTGAGGGAACCAGTACGGCGTCGATGAGCTGGGAATGTGCGTCGCTCTTGGCACACGCCTGGCCACGGCAACCACCGCGAGCAACAGAATCTTCAACTCGAAGCGCATGCTGACCACGAGAGATGTCCAAGTTATTAGATGCCGATCTTGAATAGCATATAAGAGGAGGGCTAGGATGCAGGTCAGGGTCAGGATATGGTGGAGGGCAGCTTGATGAAGCGCACTGGCTGCCACTCTATCTCGCTGTATTTATGTGAGCAGGCTCCTGGCCCACCCGCTACCCCCTCAATAGAAAACTGTATACGCTGAGGGTATGGCAGGTGTAGTGCGAAAGCGCTGTGTGCGTCTTGATGACATATGACCCTTACATGCCGTCCATTTCGGGTTGTCACAGCAGTTGTCAGATGAATGAAGGAGCACCACCAAATCCCAGCATCTCTGCTTCCTCCCCAACTCCAGAGGAAAGGACAAGGAGCTGCGCATGCATGTCTTGCAAGTGGCAGCTGCATATGCATATGCACGCCAAGCCAGAAATAGCTCCTTTGAGCAGTGGGCAGGAAGAAATCACCGTGCACTGCGAATGTCTGTTCGTTCACACTCGCCACACAATTGCAAAACTGGGCGCTAAAGAGAGCACGCGGAGTCTTTGTGGCCGCAAACAGCCGGGGCCGAATGCATATGCGCGGCCTTTTAGCTTCGCCTCGCGTCAGCTAACAGCAAGAGCCTTTCATCAAACCCAGCCGCAAAGAACCTAAACTTACAAAGATAACAAGCGTGTCGCAGGATGCACCTCGGGCGGCAGCTGCATGCAAGCTGTCCACGATCCCTCAGCAGTGTGCATCATTAGATGGCATTTATGTTGTGTGAGAGAAATGTAGTGCAAGCAGAAAGCAAGAAGACGAAGCGAAAAGGGAGTGGCTCGCGAAGAGAGGCACTCAGTCGATCTTAATAGCGCTATAGATTCGCCGAATAAACATGTGGCTCGCGACAAACCCGATGGATCCAGTCAGCACGAAGAACAGGAAGCACACAATCGCCATCCATCCAAAGTAGATGATCAGTGACGCATACGACGCCAGCCTCAGCCGCGAAAAGTAGAACAAGATACCATACAGGAACACATAGAGCGCCGACGCACCAGCAGTGTACACCGAGCGCCAGTGCCAGCGATAGTCCTCCGCACACAGGTGGAAGTACGTGAGCAAAACAGTGACCTCAGCCGTGGTCACAACCAGGATCAGGAACACCAGGAAGAGGAACCCAAAGACGTAGTAGACCTTGTGGAACCAGATGCTGTTCATGATGAAGTATAGCTCGATAAAGATGGCGCCAAACGTCAAAACGCCGCCCATCAGAGCCGATGGAACAGGGCGGAGATACCAGGGTTGGTCGGGGATCTGGCGGGGGATCTGGTTGACGCGCACGGGCGGGTCGATGGTCTTTCTGCGGTATCCAAAGTACGCGCCGGCGATTGTCAGCGGAATGGAGATCACAAACCACAGGGCCATCACGCCAAACAGTGCCCCCGCAGGAGCCGCCGCCGACGAATGCGCTGCTATAAGGCAAATGTTGATCACCATGAGAAGGACCCAGCATACGCCAGGGACAAACAGCGCGGTGAGGATGACAATTTGCTTCAGCGACGTACCGCCGAACGAGTGGTAAGTGTGTGCGGCGTTATACCCAGCAGAGAATCCGTAAATGATAAACAAGACGAGCATCGCCGTGGTCAGCGATCCGCGGCTCGACGGGGAGAGGAATCCCAAGAGGGCGATTGTCAGTGTCGTCAGCGTCATCCAGAATAGCTGGTACCCGCTGCCCAAAATAACAGCCAGGAAGTGGAAGTTTTGCGGCGCACGGAACACGTCGCCATGAACCAGCTTCCATCCAAAGTCCTCCTGCAGATCCTCCGCGTCGTCGGCATTGTATCTGGAAATGTCCTTATGCAGCGCACGTACCAGGATGAGGCCCACCATGGCACTGAGGAAAATAACGATGACGGCCGAGTTGATCAGGCTGAACCAGTGGATCTTGGGATCCATGGCATGCAAGTAGTCGTCCCAGCGCGTAGCCCACGACTTGTCCGACCTGACCCAGCGAACCGAGTACGTATACACAACTTGGTTGTCCTTGCTCTCACGGAGAATCAATGGCTCCTGGGTGTCGCACGATGGAGTTGTATCCTTCGAGTACTGAGTGTTCTTGCTCGACGGGGACACGGTGACGCCCACGACGCGATGGTGCACGCTGTCCACAGTGTGGTACTGCACGACGATGTCGTAGTGGTTGTTGAAGTGAGGCACCAACTGGTCGCGTCCACCAGAGCCGAGCTCAAACCCGACCGAGTAAAACTGCTGCTGCGTACGCTCCTCGACCTTCACCGTGGCTGCAGGCAGCCCATCGATCAGCCAATTGTAGTTATACCCCTTCATGATCTTGTCGTTGACAAACGAAACGTCCTTGGCAGGTACCGTCTGTTGGCACAGCATCTCGCAGGTGCTGTTCTTCAGCATTTTCAGGTTGAATGCTGAGCCATAAATGCGGTCGCCAAAGAGAATACTGCCCAAGGACTCGTGAGCCGCCTTGGGCCCTCCGGCTGGCTGGCAGAAGTGGAACCGCTCGTCGTAGTAGCTGTACGAGAGCACGGACTCAAGCTTGTTGTTTACGTTCAGCGAGGGCGTAAGAGAGTTGACTTGCAAATCCACACGCTCGCCTTCCTTGTAGTCATGCGGTGCGATTCCAGGGAGGTAGAAGGCTGCGGTTTGCTGTGATGCTGCCAGAATGCCGGCGACGACAGAAAGTGCTGCTGTGCGCCAGCGCCCAGACAGTGTGTCAAGCCTCATCTATAGATGGAGAGGTAGAATAGGAGGGGGTTGGCGGATTCGGTAGTGTGCCGTGTTAGTAGTTGTATGTGCGCGAAAGTAAGAGATGAAGCAGCATGCGGTCATGTGCCATGAACCTGTCAGACGTCACACCTTTAATGTTTGCACTCTTCGTAGTACAGCAGTTCAATAAATGCGCTTCAAGTATGCGGAAGGGAGGGGGAGCGGATTGAGACCAGATGGCGAAAGCAGGCAATTTGCTGTTCCAAAAAGAGGAAACGAAAAGCCAGCACAGAGCGCGACAGCTCAGCCCAAGCCAAACGGCGGGGTATGAATAGCACACCACCAGCAGCGCTTGGCCAAGAATGTTGCGGGATCAGCGCAGGTGTAAATCGATTAATATTTTCGTATGCGCATCATATCAACTAGCCAGAATCGTCACATTTGGAGAGGGAAAGGGCGGACAGCGGAGGCAACAGCAGCAGACGTATCTAGAGAAAAGGCAGCGCCTACTCGCCGAATATCCTGCGTCGGGCCTCTTCGTACGCGCGCTCCTTATCGCTCAGAGACTGTGCACCGCCATCTGGTTGGCGACTGCCTTGGGTGCTGCTGGATCGAGCTGTGCTTGCGCTCTGCGGGCTCTGCCTCCACGCTTGCTGCAGCGGGTTCTGGTGCCGCTGCTGTTTTGGTAGGCCTGCGTCTCGCTGCTGTGGTCGAGAGAGGATTCTGACAGGCGGGCAGTAGGTGGTGCGGTCAGACTCCATTTTGATTTCGTAGGGCGTATACATGTTGGCCCTTTTCCACTCCTCGTGACCCGACACGACACTGCCCTCCATACGGGTGTCTGTCTGTGCGTTTGTTGCTACGGTGGCTGGAGCAGGTGCAGCAGATGATCCATTGACGAGTGGTGAGGTGGAGAGAGCACTGCTCTTGCTTTTGCTTTCGCTGTTGGCCGAGTCGAATGCCGATTCCCAGTCATCAAAGGCGTTGCCCCCAGTCATTCCAGCGCTGCAGTTTCCGTTTTTTTAAAGGTTGATATATTGTGTAGATGTCAGCGTGTAGGCTTGGGCAAGGAGAGCCAGCAGACGTAGTGTGTATGTGAGGTGTGGCGGCTACATATAGTGCATAGCAGGATAATAGGTGTGCGGAGATGCGACTGTGCACTATACACTCGGCACGGAATTGCATTCAGTGTCCTGGTGGTAGCCCAGCGCACTGTTATGGTATTGGCCAAAGGAGCATGAGGTGCTGCTGTGCCTTGGCCATGTATCATAGATGTTTACACATTAGATGGTGGGGGATGCTTGAGTACATATACATGTGCAGGAGTAGCATTGCAGCCGCAAATGGCGAACACGATGCCACCCGTTTTTGGGGGTTGGGGAAAGGGCACTGCCAAAGCAAGGGCGATTTCAAGGTACAGCATATTCCAGAAACTAGGCAGCAAGGTGTTGTGTGGAGTGGGCGTACCATGATATGGCGGGAATCAGCAGCTTTAAATGGGACAGCACGGACACGAAAGCGCAACGCGGAGAAGGCAAACAACAATCACAATGAGGATTGAGCTGGGTAGCAGGCCGAAATACCGACAGCTGATTCGACAGCCATGGGTGTGTGTGTTTTTGCGCGAGAGTCAGCTGGACACACAAGGGGCGGCTGGCTTAGGTACATGGGCTCAATCACTAAGGTTGCTGTGGAGAAGGAAAAAAAATATGCTTAGGTACAAGGCAGCAGAGCTGCTGCACTCCATATCAGCCGCCATTGCCCGTACAATGCATGCCAGCATACATGCGTTTGGGAGGAGGGTGCTTCGTTCCACCCACTTGTCTCCTTTCCTACTCTCCTGTCTCTGCTCTGTTCATGTGTGTTTTGCTGTATATGTCCACCCTCCCTCTTCTACCCTATTTATTATTACTCATTTTTGATTTCTACCAAACAAGTAGTCGTGCTCGTTTACTTTCATTAGTGTGGCTGTCCATCTCCTCTCCATCGTCCTTTTCTTTCGATTGATTATTAGTTGTTTCGTACAAGTCTTTTCCATCCACCGTACGTTGTTTTCAATATCTTTCCTTCTTGTTCCTGTTCTCAGTCTGCTGCTGCTGCCCTTCCCTGCCACACATCTTGACACCAACCTCTTTATTGCTATTTTGCAAATAACACCTGCCTTGGCCTCTTGCAGGCCCCCCTCTTTTCCCATTCTTGTATACCAAAGCGCACGTCGGGCACACGAATAGCAGTCAGAGAGAAAGGCACGGGCGCACATTCGATTGTTGGTGGGCTATTTTCCAGTTCATATTGGGCATCCCACAGATTCAGCCTTTGCTCTTGCCAGCCGTCCTGCACGCTTGCACTTGATCCAACCGACTAAAAAAACCAACTGCTTTGTAAATAGAATGTAAGTACACCCCCGCTACACCCCTCCTCCCCTCTCCATCTACTGCAGCGGTGGCAGCTGTGCTCGTGTGTGTTCTGCTGCCTGCTCATCTCCATACGCCCTACCACTTGGCATCCACCAGAACAATCGTGAGTTCTGGGATGATGGATGCCCACAGAGGCAGCAGCAGGGATGCACGAAGAATCACAGCTTGGTGCGTAAGAGCGACGGAGGTGGGAGCAAGTGAACAATAACCCTCGTAATGAAACGTGCGACAACCAAGCAGCACGACAAACACGCACGTCTTTTCTTTCGCTCGCATCAATTGTTTTGCTATGAATGCTTGCAAAAGACACCACGCGCCTCGTCCCACCTTGGCTCGTACACCTAGCAGCTCGCATTCTCTTTTTGTTGCTGCTGCCGCTGCTGCCGATACTAGCTCTCCCTTAGCATATTTTGTGTGGCTCAGTCAGTTGCCAAAACAGCGTGTTAGTTGCAGAGTAGTTGCAGACAATAATGAGCGGGCGAGCCTTTTGCGGAGCTCCAAACATTTGGAGGTGTGCATAGCTGCCTAGCCATTGACGCCCGGTGCCTCATGCATCCATCCCCAATCTCCAGTCCTCCTCACCAACTCGCAATTGTCCTACAAAATCAGCGGCTGGTTGCGGTCGCATGTGAGCTGCTGATGAGAGCCTAGTATCCACCGTGCTCCTGCTGTGCTCTTGGCGCATATGCTGCTCGCGGCGCGCGTTGAGCTACCTGGCATGCCCTCTGTCTCCAACACCGTACACCACATTCTACATGGCGCCAATGTCTACATGCAACATCGCGCCTCCTGTCTGGCCGGTCCTTCGTGGCGGTTGGAGGCTCTTCACGCATTCGCCAAGGAGAAAGAGTGTGGACAAAAATAGCCTCCGTTTGCACGGGAGGAGCTCTTTTGTGGTGGTTCATGAAAAAGGGAAGCGAGAACAGCAAAATACAGGCGAGTGCGGCAGCAGCGGCTCCAGCTCCCTCCCTCAGCACTCTAAAAGGAGACTTTTCTTACTGGGAGGGGAGGAGGCTCCATTGTCGTTTTCCTTCCTCCTTTCCCTCCTTGTGCTTGGTGTGCTGGCTTCTAATCCCACTCAGAAACCTCAAATATCCACCACCTCTCTTCTCCATCTCTCTTGTCGCTATTTCTCTACTTCTCTGTACACTTTTTTTTCTTCTTTCTGCGCAAATAGCCTCCCAAACCTGTTGTGGTTTCTTTTGTTAGTCTCGATACATAGGTGTACATTATTAACGTCCCTAATAATGTCTAACGTATACCACTATTCTCCCTCGGTGCCTGCTCGCCATCCACTTAGCACCTCTCGTTCTCTTGTTAGCATGGCGACGATGAAGACCGGGCGTGTCAAGTTCTTCAACAGCCAGAAGGGCTACGGGTTTGTCATCCCCGACGAGCCCATCGACGGCAATGCTGAAGGTACGTTGTCAAGGTGCTTTCTCACTATAGTGGCAGTGGTGTCGGGGTTCCCTCCGTTTATGATATCAGGAAATGCGTGGCCGCACCCCCGCCTGCCATTTATAGGCTTTGCTTTTCTACGGGATGGGAGGTCCTCGTCAGAGATGCGCATGGGTGCTTCGCAGCACTATATCTCCTTATATGCAGAGGGCTGTTGCGCTTAGCGCCGCCTGCGTGCTGATGCGAGGTCGTGTTTGACACTGGTTACTGCCCCTATTCTGTGTGGAGATTTGCTAGTTCCGATTATTGACTACAGCTTTTGCGCCTGCGTGTCCACAACCAATTCTATGCCTGTTAACCAATATGTAGTTTTCGTTCACCATACAGTGATCCACAATGGCGGTGGATTCAAGAGCCTAGCCGAGGTACGCAAAAGCATATACAATCCCCTCGTGCGAAGATCCTTCATTGCTGGACAAAGCTCTGCCAGTCTTGCGACTCGCTAACCTCTCATGCACATTCTGCCAATCATCTCTCTTTGCTGCTTGTTGACGTAGGGCGAGCAGGTATGCTTTCGCTCCGGTTGTTGCTGCAGAAGCAAGGCCCAAGGAGCGGCCAAAATGTTGGTGGTTGTGTGTCTTAATTACAACGGCAAGCACATCATTATTCGGCTGTCCCAACCCGCGGCCCAATCAAGCCAACGGCTGCCATTGTTCAGCAGCCAAGGGGAACCAAAATATCCTAATGCCTGCTGGCATTATTATATTTCCGCTTTCCTCTTCCAGCAATGCCCACCAGCACCTGGCAAAGCCCACATCCCCAATATACGAAGGCTTCTATGCAATGCATCACGAGTAACCTCTCGGTGCTTTATATGCCTGCTTCATGTCCGTGTAGGTTGAATTCGAGGTGGTCAAGGGCCCAAAAGGGCTACAGGCGTCGCGGGTCACCGGCCCAAACGGTGCTTATGTGCGCGGCGACCCCTACATCCGGAACCGCCCCAAGCCCCTAAGCGCCGTCGGCAGCAATAGCAGTGGGAGCTACTACCCGTACACCCACCACTTCCCGGCCAGCTACTCCCAGGTCCTACCATACACCAGCCCGCTGACGCAGCCTCACTACAGCGCGTTCCCCTACTCGACGACGCAGGCCGGGGGATTCGTGCTTCCGCCAGTGAGCGCCACAATCGGCGATTCGCGTGCGCTGATCACTGGCACGGGAGCGGGAACTGGGGGCAGCTCGCAGCTACCGCCGCCACCACCACCGCAGTTCTACAGTGCTCAAGCCGCCCCCCATATCCCCCAGCATATGCAGCATGCCGCACACCAGGTGCCAAGCATGCCCGTGTACGAGCAATTCTTAAGGCAGCAGCCTCCGCCGCAGACATACGAGGCACCCTCGTTCGCTCAGCCATCCGCTGCCGGCAATGTGAGCGGTATCCCGCTGCCTCGCCCGTCTCCACCTCCTGGATTCACGTCGTCCAGCCGCCAGGATTCGGGGTCATCGCAGATCAGTGGCAACCAGTTTGCACAGTTCCCGGAGTGAAAAACCACAGCAGCACACCAAACACAAGAAAAAAGAAAGCAAGAGCAAAAACAACCGCACACATCGACACGAACAAGCATGCATACACAGCTCCATGTCGCTTGGCTCCTTGGCAGACTTGAAACCCCGCCATCCAATACCCACATCTACATTCCCTCCTTTTCTCTCACTCTTCCTCCATTCCGCTCTCAGCTTCCCTGTAATTTCTCTTTTTCTTCTTCTTCCGTCTCTATTGCTTCGATATTATTTTCTTCTTTCTTTATTCCTTATGTTGCTGGCTGGCATGTATACTCCTTTCATCAATTGTGCCCCCTTTTCGACTGTGTAAATGAATATATTAAAGATGAAAGATGAAAGATGGCTAGTGAATAGGAAAGCCCCTGGCAGTTAAGCAACCATCTCTCCCTCCTCGAGCTCGCTCGAGTAGTCAGCAGAGAGCCTCTGGCCAGAGCCACCACCAGCAGAAGCGGCGGCGGCGGCAGCAGCGTTCTCTACAACTGCCTTGTCAATCTTTATCTTAGCCTGGCGGTCAGCCAAATGGCTAGCCTCATCCATTGCTGGGCTGCGCGAGCGCTTCCGAGACTCGGCTGCTTCACGCCGCCTCTTCCGCTGCTGCTGCTTCTCTTGCTGGCGCTCCACGACATGGTCAAACACATCGCGGCAGCTCTGCTCGTTGTCCATGTCGTGGAACTCTGGCAGCCTCACAATCCGCGCCTTCTCCGCCTCCCACTTGGAGTCAGCCTCCAGAGGCGGTTCCAAGTCATACAGCGCATACTTGAAGTCGTCCATGAGCCGGCGCTTATGTCGTAGCTGCCTTTCCTCCTCCTCCTCCTTCCGCCTCACAGCCTTGATCACAAGCTGCTCGTGGATATACTCAACATGCTTGCTCGAGATGCCGCCAAGCTCTTGCGCGAGCTTTTGGACCTCGCTCAGCGGTGTATCAACATGAACACGGAATCCGCAGTCTTTCATCGTCGCCTCAAGCCGCTTGCGCTCGCGGTACACTTCCTCGTTGAGCAACTCGACTTCGTCCCAGAACAACTCCTGAGGCGTGGACCCAGCCTGTCCGAGCATCTCAATGTACCTCACGTCGCTTTTGATCAAAGGGTAGAGCTCCGACCACGTACTCACAGGCGTGATCTCGGGCCTATGCTCATCCAGCAGTTCACGGAATCTGTCCCGGTTCTGTCGCTCGCGACGGAACACTGCATCCTTATCCTTCTGCCGCTGCTCAGCATCTCGCTGCTCGGCGTTCACCATAGCCCTCTCGAATGCGTCCATAAAGTCCAGCATACTCAGCCCGGCCTCAGGGTCAACTGCGCCCGATTCGCCATCCTTCACAGCACTCTTGTGCACCACAGTGTCCATGCCCATGAGCTTACTTTTGTCCGTGCGCAGAACCGGCATCAGCGAGTCCGGGAACTTCTCCAAGAGCCTCACCTTGACGTCTGCCCATCTGGCGCTCACCCTCAAGTCAGAGAGGTACTCCACCACCTCGTCCATTTTCTCGTTCCGCGTTCTGCGTCTTGATTCCTTCAGCTCCCTGACGTACTCGTCCATGTACTCGCCAAACAGCCTGCTGCGTTCGGCATTGGTGGGTACGTTGGTGAAGGCTGCAAGATCGCGCGCCAAGTGGGCCACTTTCCTGAACCGCGAATACTCGCTAATGGGCAGCGAATCAAGCATGGCGAAAAACTCCTCGTGCCGCTTCTTCTCCTGCCGCCGCCGCACCTCGCGTTCCTCTTCGCGCACCCTTGCCATGTACTTGTTGAATGCCTCCTTTCGCTCATGCAGCGTCTTCAATGCCCGGTAGGTGGGGTTGTTGACCACTGCGCGCATCGTTTGCTCCCACGTCCAGTCCCCCGCTACGCCGTGCGACCTAAGCATGTCTATGAATGCATGCTCGGCCTCCTCCACAGTCCTGAACTCCACACGCTGCGGGGGCCTCATTGATTCCAGTGCTGCCATCGGTGGCACGGGTGGTGGTCTGAAATCGGGCTGGCGGAACCCAGGCCTGACTCCAGGGGGCGGGAGCGGCGCAGCTGGAGGAAGAATTTCTGGCCGTGGTGCTGGCATGGCTGGGACCACAGAAGGCGTCACAGCAGCAGCAGCAGCAGCAGCAGGCTGTGTGGCAATAGGCACTGTCTCCGCTACTGGCTTGTTCGAGGACTCCTCTTTCTTTTCCTCGTCTGCGCTCTTCTGGGGCGTCTCTTCGTTACCGCCCTTGGTCAGCTCCTCGGGCTTAGTCCATGTCGACTTCTTCGTTACCGTGTTGTACCAGTAGGGCTTGCCATCTTTCGCGTACTCCTTCCACACTGACTTCCGCTCCTGCGGCGTTTTGAGCTCGTCGGGCTTCTCCCACGTGGTCGCCTTTGTCTCTCGGTTAAAGTAATACGCCCGCCCGTCGTTCGATGTGTACTCGATCCATGCTGATCTGGTACTAGGGGCTGCTTGGTTTGCTCTGGAATCCGACGACATTGCACAGATACTTGCTCCCTTGCTTCTGTAGAAAACAGCAGAATGCCGGCCGGGGATTGAAACAAAATGGGTTTATTGCTACACTGCTGTAGTTGCAAGAAAGACAGCCAGAAAAATGCCAACGGGAGATCAAAACACTCCTATTTTGTGGCCAGCTCATGCGCGCAACTACACCAACAGCACATATGAGCATCTGTATTGGGTGTAGTCACGTGGATTGCCCTACTAAAGGACGACATGCCGGGTGCTATTTGAGCCGGTGCTGCTAGCAATGCGTCAAATTCATATGGCCCATGTCTCATCCACGGCCTGATCCGCATCAATAAACGGCTCCGCAATAGACTTGATCATCGCCTCGCCGCAAAGAACGCACTCGCCAGCAACCAGGGTGTCCAGCTGCTTCTTGACTCTCCTCAGCTGCTGCTCAAGCTGCTCGTCTGACTCCTTTGTGCCGCCCTCGCGGTTGCTCTTTCCAGTCAGCGGAGTCAGCCGTATCTGCCTCCTCTGCTTCATGATCTCCATGCTCTGGCTCTGCAGCTCATGGATCCTCCTCCTCTGCACGCGATTGCAAGCGCCCACGACACGGCGAGTAAGACAGTCTGTGTGGAACGAGTGCTGGCAGGGAAACACATAGAACTGCCTCAGCCACAGCGGCTGATCACACACCTGGCACGACTCCTCCGCGTTCAATATGGCAAATCTGTTCTTCAAGCCCTTCATGTCCCTCTGCATAGCCTCAGCCGTGCGCGCAGCCTCGTCCATCTCGTTCCGCAGATCCTGGATCCGAACCTCGTAGTCCTCCAGCGCCGTACAAATGTCGTCCTTAAAGTCGTCGACACAGGTGAAATCGGGGAAGAATGGCAGGACATCCTCAACACCCAGCCTATTTGACCTGCGAATCAGCTCCATGACCTCGGCTGCGGGCCTGTTGGCCTTGATGACGTGCTGTGCGATCTTTAGCCATAGCCTCTTGCACAGCTTATCGTCGCCCTCAGGCCGCTCCGCGTGTATCTGCGCCAGCTCAATGTCCTCGTGCTTGAGCGCCAGGTCAACCGCATCCTCGTAGAGTTTTAAGAGGCTGTAGAGGTGGACGCAGCTCTGTATCCGCCCATACCGCTTGCACATACGCAGGGCATAGTCGGGGTCGTAGAGCATGTCCTTGCCGTATGCAGTGAGGAACACCATCAGCTCGGACTCGTCGCTCAACGTAGATTCCTTTGCGAGGAGCGTCAGGTAGTAGTTATACACGATGGGGTCGCGGCACATTTGCTTCTGGACACAGAACTTCAAGTACCTGACTGCCTGGTTTGGCCCGCTTGCACTGTCTCCTTCGTACCGCATCAAAGCAGGGATAAGCTTGTTTGCCGTCAGACTCGGTTGGCGCATGAGAATGTCCACCAGAACTTTGGGCTGTGCGCTCATAAGGACAGGCGCGTATTTGTAGAACATATCGGGAGTGCCGTAGTGGCCCAGGACCTCGATTGCGCGCAGATACTCCTCCTTCTCCATCCAGTACTCGACGACACGCTCGTAGTCGCCGCGCAGCGTCGCATAGTAGAGCCAGAAGTCGCGCCGTCCGTGGCTCTCCGCTAGCTGGTACGTCGTCCTTGGGTCAACCGAGCCTTGGTACCGTTCAATCAGCGCGTAAAGCTCCTCCTTTATAGTCTGTTTTTCCTTCTCGTATCCAGCCACCGCACTGGGCTGCTGCTGCTGCTGCGGCTGCGGCTTGCCGTTAGGAATGAGCAACTCGGCTGACTTAGCCTGTTGTGGCATTTCGTTCTTTGTCGCTGGTCCAGCAACTGCGGCAGCAGCGGCGATTTTGGCATCCACAACACCAAGCATGCTGAGGTATATCTCAATGAGCCACATAACCAAAAGCGTGATCTGCGTCTGGTCCTGTTTCCTCAGCGTGCCGAGCTTAGAGAGCAAGTAGCTTCTGAGCACGCTGTTGTCCTTGATATCGACGAATTTTAACGCAGCCTCTTCAAAGCTCACAGATGTGCGCGCAAAACACTCGGCCGACTGCTTATAGTCTCCCAGCGCAAAATAGTGGTCAGCCTGGGCACGCAAGACCTTGTCTCTCTGGGCATCGTTGTAGCACCGTTTCAGAGCAGCATCGAACTGGCGGCGCGAAAGGTAGATATCCCAGACGTCGCGGTCCTCGTCGGTGACTACCAGCTCGTAGATGCTTGACGGGGAGTAGAGCCAGTATGTCTGCTTGGTGCGGTCCACTACTAGCCCCTGCAGGGCCTCGCCACTGCCGCCGCTGGCTACGATCTGGTCGAATGACAGCTTGCAGTTGAGCATGCTGACTGCCTGCGCGCGGTCTGGGTACTGGAGCACAATGTGGAACTCGGTCAGGGCCAAATCAACTGGCTGCTCGACACTCGTGCCATCAGCTGCCGGCGATGTTGAGGGGTACGGTAGAAGCGATGCGTTCTCAATCGCGCTGTCACCAGATTCCTGTGCGTCAAAAGCGAGCTTGCCAAAGAACACGCCCATGGATGTCAGCCAAGCAAAGTCCGTGGCAGTTACCTGCACCTTCCCACCCACTACAGCCTCGCTGTGGTGCAGTGCCAGCGAGCCAGGGCCGGGCATGCCAGGGATCTCTTGGAAGTTGGGGCTGGCCAGTCCTTCAGCAAGCATGCTCTCGAACACAGCCGACTTTCCGCCCGATGCCGAGCCCAAGTCAGCGGCGCCAATGATCTGGTATATGCGGGTCCCAGTGGCAACCAGCACCAGATGCTGCTTGAGCCGAGCAGGGAACGGCTCCATAGCGATTCCAGTGATTTTCTCGCGGACCGGCAGCTCTCCAGCGCGCTTCAATGCAATTTCGCTGCGCTTCGCCTTGGCATCGTTCCCTGGCCTTAGCTCCGTCTCGTATATCTTTCCGTCATGTGTGCCCACCAGAATTGTGCGAGTGGACGAATTCGCCGCATCCGCTGCCATGTTATTCCAGGCAACCGCCGTGATCTCCATGTTCTTAAACCTGCTCAGCGGCTTTGCCTGGTCCCACCCTTCGTAGTAGTAGAAGCTCTCTCCCTGCGGCGTAGATATCAGCAAGTGCCGGCCAGTGGGGTCCAGGAATGCACTGCAGGCCTTCAAATCCGTGGGCTTAACGGGGATGTCTGCTTCGGTGATGTTGTGTGCCTCTTGCAAGTCGATGCGCAGGATCTTGGCGCCCTCGATTACGAGCACTAGAACGTCGTTGGACACTGCCAGGGAGATTATCTGGTTGGGCACCTGGAACTGCACCCGGTCGAGCGAGAATACCGGGGCATCCTCGGCCTCGAGTGTTGTTGTCACGTAGCCATCGACATCTGAATTGAGCGGATTCGCTGGCGGGGCTACGTCATCCAAACCCTTGCTTGTGTGTGAGCCCGTGGCTGCCAACTGGTCGGGCTGCCGCAGAGCTGCTGATTCGTACTCGGCGTAGTCGTCAAGCAGCGACATTTCGGTAGGCACAGAATGTATTACAATGGCGTGGAAAAGAGCTGAAAATGGAGCAAAACAATAGTAGCTATTACTAAGAAAAACAAGGGAGCAGGCGAACAAGGGTCGGGGGTTCAGGTGTGGTGCCAAGCAGCCAGTGGGGCGGCTTGCCCCTCTGCTTGTGGGTATGCGAGCGACTCGTGCTGCTGAGAACGAAGCAAAGGCCGAGTCGGGCTGCTCATTTGCTGTACTCACTGAGCTCTTCTAGCTTCTCGTCCAGGTCCCTTTGGCACTCGGCGAGAACCTTGGCCTGGTCGCTCTGTGAGATGCTGATTCCAGGCAAGGAGGCAACAGTGGCCCGCAGCCTGTTCATGTGGCCTGTGATAGCCTCCATCTATTGTCACAGGAAACGGAGGGAGAGAAAAAACAAACACTCGTTTTAAGCACGGCCTGGCACAGCCCGCTGCTGCTTGTCGGCGGTCTACAGACCCGTCTGCGTGCATTCAGCATCCTTTCGTTACCTTTCTTGCCAGCTCTGCTCGCTGCTCGCTGCTATCGACACACAGGCCGAGTATTTCGGCGCACTGCGGTAGGAGCGTAAAGTCGCTGGGCTTTAGCTGGTCCATGCTGCGCGTATATGCTGCGTATGTACAGTGTGCGTGAGTGGAATGATGGAGGCGCAAAGCGGAGGCTTGAGAATGATGGCAGCAAGGGCGAGGAAAAGGCAGCAGCAGATTTTTTGGGTGTGGGAAAACGAATATCCTGCAGCACTCGAGCTCTTTAAGCACTTGGCTCAGGTTTTCCTATTGTGGAAAACGCTCCAATCGTCATCCCTCCTGGTTTGCAGATGGAACGACGGAGCAGGCCTGCGTCTTTTCTTCTCCGCCATCTCCTTTCCCAGCCACTAGCAGGCGGCACTTATTAGATAGTTGCTTGTAAGCGCATACGCCTTTATTATTAGTTTTATAGCATGTCCAGCGAGCAAACGCCGTTTTTGGGCAGCGGCAGCAGCCAGGACAGCCGCGGAGGCATCTACCAGTGGTGGCAGTCACGCAGCCGCGACGCGCTCTCTTTCCTCACCGTGCTTCTGCTCCTTGGCACCGGTCTAGGTATCTGGGTGTACGGGACCCTCCCGACCTCGGACCAGGACGGCCACCCGCACGAGTACGCCCTGAGCACTGAGCGGATTAAGGAGCATCTGAACGAGTTCCTTGCCATTGCCGAGAAGCACAACAACTCGCGGTCGGTTACCAACGGGCACGCAGCCAGCGCCAGCTATGTCATCAGCCAGCTGAAAGCCCACGGCAACTGCGACGTCCATGTGCAGCACTTCAAGTCGCCTGTGTGGACTGTGAATAGCGAGCCCCGGTTTGCCATTCGTGGGCCGATGCGCGTGGACTACATCTTTGAGACGGACTTCCAGATTATGCGATATGGCGGCCAGGGAGCCCGGCTTGGCGACATGCAGGTTGCCAGGGTGGGGAAGGACGGGTGCTCTGCTGAGGGCGTGGGCGATGTGGCGGGCAAAGTGGCTGTCGTGCACCCCAGCAGCAAGTGCACTGTTTTCGAGTCGGCGTTTCTTCTTGAGCAGCTGGGCGCAAAGGCCGTTGTGTTTGTCAGGCCTGCGCAGTTTAAGAGCCCGTCCACCGCGCGTGTGCGCATTACGGACTGGAAGGAGAGCGACCCACTGATGACTATTCCCGTTCTGTCTGTGACGCATTCGGTCGGCCAGGTCTTGGAGAGCTCAGCGAGTGTGCGCGTGGACATCGAGACTGACACTCGCATTGACGTGGTCAAGACATTCAACGTCATCTGCGTTGGCCGCACTGGCGACCCAAAAAGCACCGTGCTTGTGGGCTCCCATCTGGACTCGGTTGCAGCGGGCCCTGGAATCAACGACAACGGCTCTGGCTCGGCATCCACGCTTGAAATCCACCTGACACTGGCCAGACTGGGATACGAGCCGCGCAACCGCCTCGTGTTTGCCTGGTGGGGTGCCGAGGAGGACGGGCTCCTGGGGTCACGCCATTTCGCCCGTGTGCTGGCTCATGGGTGGAGCAACAAGTGGACTGCCAAGGAGCCCGTTGGCGTGCGCTGGGAGGACATTGCTCTGGACCTGAACTTTGACATGCTCGGCTCGCCCAACTACATCGCGCTGGTGCACAACGGCACTGATGCTCCGGAGAATGCACGCTCGGGGTCGCAGCACATCCAGAGGGTGTTCGAGGACTACTTTGTGCGCCACGGATACCCGTACAAGATCACCGACATGCTGGCTGGGTCCGACTTTTTGCCGTTCGTGGATAATGGGATCCCCGCCGGCGGTGTGCTCACTGGCGCTGGCGAGATCAAGACCATTGCTGAGCGCCGTATGCACGGTGGCCTGGCCAACGCTGCGCTGGATACTTGCTACCACAGGGACTGCGACGGCATTCTGAACATCAACATGCGTGGGCTGGACCAGATGTCAAAGGCAGCAATGTATGCCGTATCGACGCTGTCGAGCACCACAGGCCTGAGAGACTTCCTCAACGGCAAGGGCTCCAGATTCTGAGCAGCCCCTGCTGCTCCAAACCCCGTTCTATATTTTTACCGCTAGTTGCTCATGACAATTTAATTCATCCCGACATCTCTTGTTCGCTCTAAAAACTAGGTATACAAGGGCTGCGAGTGGGCAGCAGCAGCGGGCCGCTTACTCGCACGCTGCCCTTTCGAGAAGACCCGCCCAAGACGCGCGCAGCCTGTCTTCGGGCATTGCACGGCCAATAAGCACAACCCTGTACAGCTCTGCCTGGTTGCTACTGGCGGCAGCGATCTGGGAGGCGCTCTTGTCCGGCACAGCAAAGGAGTCGTACATCTCACGCACGCCCTGAACAACCACAGTGGCCAGGTCGACTTGCTCGTCGCTACCTACTGGGGCAAAATCCCTGGCCAAGAGCAGTGCCTTCAGTCGAAGGATCTCCATGCTGCCTTCCTCTTGGGCATTGCCGGTTTCTCCAGGAACCCTCGAGTCCCACAGAAGTTCTTGAACCCACTCATCCACTAGGGACCACCGCAGTCTTCCGCTTGCAACCAGCGCAATGGTTCTGATTCTGCCATCGATATGGTGGTGGTCTCCGTGGCTCATGTGCTCCAAGTGTTCTTTCGCAGCGATCGCACGCCTCGGCTCCTGGTCCTCCTGGCCAACGTCTGCATACGCGCCAATGCTCAGAATCGAGTCCAAGCTAACCTTCGAGTACGACGTCCTCATTGTCCTTGCGGTGCCATTAATCCCCGCCAGCGTGGCCTCCACCTTGTCCAGCTGCTCCTCTGTGACCAGATCAGTCTTGTTCAGCACGATGCGATCGGCAAACGCCACCTGCTTCTGCGCCTCGTTCATCGTTTCTCCCTGCGGCACGTCCTCAGCAAGCTCCTTCTCGATATTCTTGGCATCCACCAGCGTGACAATGCCATCGAGCCTGATGTCGCTTCCCAGGTCCTCGTTGGACCAGAGCATGGTGGCTATTTTGCCCGGATCCGCCAGCCCGGTGGTTTCCAGGAGGATGTAGTCGAACTTGCCCTTGCGCTCCATCAGCGACTCGATTGCCTTCAGGCCCTTGTCCTTGACAGTGCAGCAGAGGCAGCCGTTTTTGAGATCGAGCCACTCCTCGACCATATCGCCGTTGCTCACCGAGGTGAACGACTGGTCGATGCCCTGGGAGTCGCCAAACTCATTCATGATCACCGCTATGCGCTTGCCGTGCTCCTCCGTCAATATGTAGTTTAAGAGCGTGGTTTTTCCTGATCCAAGGTACCCGGTAAGCACAGTCGCCGGCACGACCTTGCCGCTGTCAGCTGCGGTCTCTGCGGCGGTCGCTGGAGCTGGCGGCAGCGATACAAGTTCGGGCGCCTCCTTGATTAGCTCGGGCGCCTCCTCGATTAGCTCTGGAATTTCGCTGTCCATGCTCTTTTGTTTGCGTAGCGCAGCCAGAAGGGGGAATGTAAAGAGGAAGGAAAATGGTAGCTGAGGAAAAGAGGAGAAAAGGGAAAGCCGTGCAAGACCAGCCGCCCCACCTGTGCGTTTTTCGGCCCCACATGGACAAGCCGCGTATGTGCATGCCGTGCTGTTGCTGAGCCGCAGTCTTTTTGTGTGACGTGCGGCGCTTCCAGCACTGCAGGAAGCCCGCGCTTCATGCAGCGTCTGTGGCAAAAGAGACGGAGAGTGTGGCAATTAGAACTAAGAACATGATGGTAAGCCTGTTGAAGATAAAATGCTGAAAAGAAGGTGCTGTTAGGGCGTTGCAGAAAAGCGTGTGCTCAGCGTCTAGTTGCCACCCCAGCTGAAGAAGCCGCCGGAGGTGCGGCCAGTCGCAGCCTTCTCCTCGGCAGCATTCGTCTGTCCACCGCCACCGCGCATGGGCTTCGCAATGCGGCTGAAGCGCAGAACGCTGTTCGTGGTGGGCTGCTTGGTCGCCCGCGACATCTCGTGGTTCCGTGCATTTTGGAGCTCCTCCGCCTTGCGCCTCCACGACTCGGCCTTTGCATCGCACTCCTGCAAGCGCTCCTCCAGGTACTTGATCCGCTCGGTGCGCGCATAGAGCTTGCGGTCGCTCAAGGCAACCTGCTTCTTCATGTCGGTGTTTTGCATGACGAGCTCCTTCTGCATCAGCGTGAGCTGCGCCACGTTCTTCTCCAGCAGCTGCATGCGCTGGGGCTGCGCCGAGCCGCCAACACGCCGCGTGAGCTGCGACACCTGCTCGCGGGACTCGTCAAGGGCCATCTCGAGCTCGATGATCTTCTCGCAGCGGTTCTGCACGTCGCGCATGAGCGACTTGCGCATGGTGTCGTATTCCAGGATGCGCTGGGCCATCTCGCGCCGCATCATGTGCATCTCGCGCTCCTTCACCATGGCATGCTCGGTGGCGGCGGCCGCATCGGCGCCAATCGCTCCGCTGCCAGGGGCTGCGGCGGCGGCTGCCAGGGCAGCGTCGCTCTTGCTCTTCTCATCGACAAGGGCGTCGATCTTTGCCTGCAGCTCGCGCGCCTCGCTGCGGAGCTCGCGGATGGCGGCGTTGCTCTTAGCCACCTCCTCGTGGCGCCGCTGCAAGTCGGCCTGGGTGGCCTCGAGCTGGGTCTTCTGCGAGTTGATCTTGTTCGTGTAGTGCGCCTCGAGCTTCAGCTTCAGCTCGTTGATCGTCTCGATGTCGTGGCTGTCCTGCTGCTCCTCCGCAGCAATCGACTGCTCGATCATGTCCTCGTACTCGGTCAGCAGCCTCTCGTACTTGGAGTCAATGTCCTCGCACTGCGTCGTGAGGTCCTGGTTCTTCAGCGTCAGCTCCTCAATGATGCCGTCCTTCTCCTGGATGGCGTCACTGCTCTCATTGATCTCCCTGCGCATCTGCGTAAGCAGCTCGACCTTCTTGCTGTCGTCATCGCCGGCCTCGACGAGCGAGCGCAGAAGATCGCCCATGCCGGCCTCGTGCCGCGAGATGGCCTTGGCTGAGTCCATGTCGTTGAGCATGGCCGCCACGCGAGCGGCCCTGACCTTCTCCTTGTCGATGGCACTCGCCGCCTCGTCGCCGGCCTGCCGCTTAAGCTCGTCGATCTCATCCTTGAGCTTACTCAGCTGCGACGTCATCTCGCCGTTGGCCTCGGTCAGGCTCTCGATTGTGATCTCGGCCTCCTTGTGCCCAAACGACACCTTTTCCAGCTCGAGCTTGAGCTGGGCTGCCTCCGTGGCCAACTCCTCGTTCCTCTTGCCGGTGCTGGCAGACTCTGACTTGACGTACGAGAGCTCCTCGCGCATGGCATCGCACTCCTTGAGTGTCGCTTGCAGATCGTGGTCCTTGTCAGCAAGTATGTCGTTGAGCTCGTTCTCGCGCCGCAAAAAGTCCTCCCTCTCATCCTCGCTCATCACCGTGGTGGGCGACCCCGACCGCGACCCAAGCTCGGACATCAGCGAGTCATTCAGATTCAAGGTCGGCGTAGGCGATCCGACCCGCGTGCCAGACGGCGTCGGGCTGAGCGGCGGCACTGCGCTGCCAGCACTTATCGAGTGGCGAGGGGCCATCCCCGACCGAGGAGTCGACGCTCCACCCTGCGGCCGTCCCACATTGCTGCTGCCAGCCTTCGGCGCGGCGGGGGCTGGAAGAGCCCTGTCCTTGCCAACGACCCTCTCCCACGTAGCAAAGTTCTCGCTCTCCACAGAGCCGCCCGCCCGCCAAACCTTGACCTCGCCCTCGAGGGCCGAGATGTACGTCTGGAACGAGACACACTGGGCACGGGCCTTCTTGAGCATCTGCTTGAGCTCCGCTGGGCTGAAGTCCTGGTTGATTTTGGCCTTGTTCTTGATCGACTTTGCGCGCATGCCGAACCGCAGCGTGCCCACAGTCTCCGCAGCATTAAACGACGACGGCGAGCAGTTGATGATCAGCGTTGTACGCGAGTTGCCTCCAAGGGACTCTTGCAGGATGCGCGTCAGCTTGCTGTCACGGTACGGGATGTGCGTTGATTTGCCGTCGGTGAGGGCGTTGATGACCATGCCTAGGGCCGAGAGCGACTTGTTGATCTTCTTGGCCTCCTCCAGCGTCTGGCCCGTGGCTCCCGTCTTGCCAACCTTCTCCGAACCAGCCAGATCGACCAGGAACAGGCGGCCCATCTTGGTCTTCCCGCTCACGGTGTCCTTCTGCTCAATGGAGATCTGGAAGATGCTGTGGCTGCGCGAGCTCTCTGCATTCATGTTCGTATACGCCACCACGCGGTTCTTGGCTCCCTGTCGCATCACCTGGTACACCTCGTCGACGCTGCTGACAAAAACTTCCATCAGACCCTTGACGTACACGCCGTTGGCCTTGTCCTCGTGCACGGGGAGGTTGGACTCGTCGGGGTTGAGCAGGTCACGGATCTTCTCCATGTAGATTTCCATGTAGGAGGCCTTGACCATGTACTCGAGGGTGGGCGGCGACTCGACGATTTGCGCAAAGATGCCCTCAACGATGCGTGGGATTATGCCTTTGAGATCGTCGTTGTCAATGTCCGCGCCCATCATTGTGAATGTCTTTCCGGATCCAGTTTGGCCGTAGCAGAACACCGTGCCGTTGTAGCCATTGAAGATATCTAGCGAGCAGCAGAAATAGGAGGTCGTGGAGCAAATGCGCACAAAGTCAGGTGCAATGCAGAGTGAGAAAGCGCGTTTGATTTGGGGGCACAGGAGCAATCAGCCGACTTTTTCCTAGCTGCTACCAAACGCAAGTCACAAATGGCCACTCGCCACCGTGAGCTGTAATCGCACATGTGGACATGCCTGCTGAACCACCAGGTCAGCCAATGCAGCAGCCGCCCATTTGCAAGCTGAGCCATTGTGCATTATGCCTCCCTCTCCCCAATCCATCTCCGCCCCTTTTGATCCGCCTGCCTTCCTCCGGATATAAACCATGCAGCGCGCAAGACCGTAGGGGCGAAGTGGAGGACAATGCACCTCAAAAGGAGCAGTAGGCGAAGGAGTGCTGTGGCATGGCTGCGTGCAGGCGCCAAAGGCGGAGAGGGCGGCGCCAAAAAAATAAGCATAAGGCTCTGCCAGCAATGAAAGAAAGGATTGACTTGCTCCGCTCCGCCGAGTCCACAGTTGGAAACTGGCAGCGTGAGAGGAGGATCAGCAGGCGGCACCACTTGGAGGGGAAAGCAGCTGTTTGCGTTTTGTTTTCATTTTGTTTCGCACGAGTGGAGGGCGTACCTTCTAGAGTGTCGCGAATGGCATAGTTGTATATCTGCGCCTGGGTGGTGTCTGAGCCGAACACGCGGTCGAATGTAAAGCTGCCCGTATGCTCCTCGCACTAGAAAGACAAATTGGTGCTGCTGCCAGTGTTAGCACAAGACCGAGAGCGTTCTTTACTTGCGCACCTGAGCTTTGTGAGGCCTCCACATACCTTGATTCCAACAGTCGCCTCATCTTCAATTTCAACAACAGATGTTCCGCCCGACTTTTTCTCCAGCGAGTTTGGGGGGCGGAAGCGGGCAATGACCTTGATGTTGTTGTCCTGCGACATCTTGGCTTTCTCAAAGCAGACCTAGCTTGCGCAGGTATTTGTGGCTATATAACAGCTGCCTGTACAGCCGCCACTGCTACTACCACGAATAATAATAATAACAGCACAACTAGGCAAAGCAACAGCCTGGCTTGCTTGAGGAGGCCTTTGGTGTTTTATCCTCCTCTGGAAATGCGCCGAGTGCAATTTGTCTGGACACAGAGCCAGAACTGAGATAAAGAATATCGACGTGAAAGCGGGAAAATAAAGCGTGTGGGCAGCCTGTGTGGGTGTTGGAATGAAGACAAAAGCAAAAGGCAGGAGAGAAGAGGCTGGAGAAGGCCCACAGCCCAGCTCCTCTGCTTTCTCTGCATGTCTTGGCTGATGAACAACAACAAACTCGCCCCCGCTCGGCCAGCCAATCAGCGCAGCAAACTGGTGTTAATAATAAACACAGAAGCAGGAAGGCAGTTTCATCTTGCTACATAAATCTTCTAGCCCTATTGCGCCTTCTTTGGCAGCGCTGTTTCCCTCAGGTGCTGGACCGCCTTGGAGTTGGTGTCGCACAGCGCCAGGTACTTGCACCCGCAGGTCATCGCCTCGTTGATCGTCCGTATAGTAATGGACCACCTTTCCATGCGCTCGCGCACCTTGCCGTCGACCAGGTCGGAGCGCCTTATGCGGATGGCATGCTCCCACCCGTATCTTGCCTCGCCGGCCATCAACACAAGGCTGCGTGGCTCCAGGTCCTTTGTGACCACTGCATGGCTGGCCGCAGGCTTGCGGAAGTCCATTTGGACGGGCGTTCCCATCGACAATATGACAACCATGTCTGTGAACGACGTATGGCTGTCCGTGTGAAACGAAATCCCGGATCCCGCCGGGTACCTCTGGATGGTCAGCTGGTTGGGCTTTTGCTTGTAGATGGGGAGCTTTTGGCAGATGCGATCGAGGAACGGCTGCATCCACTGGGGCAGGTCCGGAGAGGCTGTCATTTCGGCGCTGCCGACGTGCTTGAGGTGGTAGTCGAAGGAGTGGCCGTAGTGCTTGACGTACCGCTCCTGCACCTTGTACCATTTGTCGCTGCCGCCATTTGCCTCGATCTCTTGCTTCTCGTCCTGCTGGATGCTCTCCATGATCTGCCGCTCCTCCTCTTCGGTGATAAAGTCTGGCACATAGTACAGCCCACGGCTCTCGTCCAGGGTCTCCTCCTCAGCCTGACCCGACGCAGGGCCAGCGGTGCGGTCGGCGAGGTAGGCGAATTTGAGGTGTGTGAGGTACTCGAGGAACAGCGGCTTGCCGTTGAGCTCGGCACAGGGCTTCTCGTGGATGCTGGCGTACGCAATTTGGGCGTCGTCGCTGCTGCGGAATATGACAAAGCTGTAGGGCTTGCCGAGCTTCATGACGATCCGCTCGAACCCATCGAACTTGCCAAATATGCCCTCCAGCTGCTCGGCAGTTGCGCCGCCGACGGCGCCAAACCCAATGTTGACGATGCACATGGTCTTGCGCGGCAGCCTGTCGAACACCTCGCTGACACTGCTCAGCCCCTCCATGCGCATAAACGTCGCATAGGCTTCTTCGCGCCGCTTGCTAAGCTTGTACTGCTCGTTGCGCTCCCGTCGTGTCGGCCTGCTGCTGCCGTTCCCCGGTGCGCTGTGTGTGCCTGTCGAGGGCGCTGAGTCATCTGTGTCGCTGCTCCCTAGGTCTCCGAGATCAAGAAGCTCTGGTGCCAGATCCACGGCCAGCTCCTTGCTCTTTTCGTACCCCTTGACTGTCATTGCAAGAAGAGAAAAGAAAAGGAGGGAAAAATTATATGGTTGTGCAAGGAACGGAGGAAAGAGCAATATCCAAGAGACCCAAAGAAAAGGCTTTCCTGAAGAATCAGACCATACTCCCCCGTGTGACCTGGTCTGCTCCAACCCCACGGCGTGTTTCAGTTTATGGCATTTTGCGGCCGCTTAGGAGACCACCACTTTGCTTGCCGCCAGCGCCCTTCTGTTTCCTGCATTTTACTTTCCCTGTATTCTTTGCACTCTGCCATTGCCTCATCAGACAGACACAATCCCAGCGCCCGCTATATTTCCACCAACACCCCAGTCTTCTGCGGCCGCCGACAAAGGACAGCAGCGCTGAATACTGCTATTTACGCATGAGCGCGCCTATACGCAAGCGGGGTCCGCCGCAGATAGTAGTGCCCGCGGGCCTACAGGTGCCAAATTTAGCCAAGGTCGCCCCGCAGTACGAAACCAGCACCAACCCGCCCGCAACAGGAGGAGGGCTTTCGCGTGCACAGTTCAAAGAGGCAGTCCACACGCTCTCCCCAGGAGGCAGCCCCGTGCCCTTGCCAACGTCACGCACCACAGATCACTTCAGAACACCGCCACAGACGACAAGCGCCAACAGCAAGCAGCACCGGCTGGCGCCAGTACAGCCGCCGGCGTCTTGGGACGAGTCCCTGACGGGGTTTTTGGCGCGGCTCTGCTCGACGCATCCGTTCGGACTCGAGAGCCTGTCGGTGTGGAACGATGAGGTGGCGAGAATCAAAACACCCGCCATGCAGACGAGGGAGCAGTGGAGCGAGGCGGATGGATACGCGAGGTATCTGGCTCAGCAGATGGCGGCTAATAATCCGCTGACTGGGAACTTGAATTGGGCCATGTTTCACTTCTTGGTCAACATGCGGTGCCTAAGAACCGTTGATTTCCTGAGGTAAGCGGCACACATGTGCAAATGCAGGTGCTTAGACGGTGATCTATTTTTAACAGCAGAAGCCACGACAAAGTGCCGCTGCTCTCCTCTTGGCCCACGCAGCCATGCGCTCGCCAAGTTTCACATTGTCTCTTGCTAACCCCGGTCTTTGCCAGTGCAGTTGTATAGCGACATCGACCCAGTGCTCCGTAACCTCCAGTTTATCCTGCGCATCATCCTAAAGGCGCTATGTCTGATACTGGACAACGACAGGCTGCGCAAAGTGCTGGCCGATCGGCCGATATCCTCAGACATCACCGACTTAATAACAGACAAGTTCAGCGCCTTGGAGGACGGAGAGGTGCGCTCGCACGCATTCAAGCAAACGCTGGCAGACCCACTAAGGCTGCACCAGCAGCTCCTGCACTACATCCTCCTGGCCATCTCCAAGCTGGACATCCGCAGCTCGCAGTCCGCCTACATGCTCTACCAAGATCTTGTGGCCATGCTGCTAGATCTGTTTTCCTCGCAGGTGCATGCAGAGCACATCGACTCGTCGACCAACGTGTTCATCAACGAGCTACTGGACAACGTCGGCCCATCGACCGTGTTCAATGTGGACAGGACGCCCGCGCAGGAGGTTGTCGAGACTTTGCTTCTGAATGTCTCAGAAGCGCCGGCTTTCCCCTCGGGCCAGGGGCTGGTGCTGAGCGCGTATTCATACTTCTTCTCAAGGCAGCCCCTGGCTGTGCAAGCGAGACACCTGGAGCAGCAGTCGCTGATGCTGCTCCTTCTGCTGGCCTCGCAGCCGTCGCCCGTGGATGGCAGGCCGCGCAACCCGTTTCTGGCTGCACTCGAGGGTGTGGCCGATGCGCCTGAGCCGGCGATCAAAATCGAAAACCGGGTGTCGTTCCGTAGGCTGTTTGCAAAGATCGTCGCGGAGATCCAGTCCATCGAGTGGACTGTGCTGTTTCAGGTTCTGGTGGCTCGCAACAACGCATTCAGGACCTACGTTCTGGCCCGCACTGATCCGGACACCGTCATCATACCGCTGCTTAAGAGAATCAGCGCAGCTACAGCACTGCCCGTCCCATCTGCATCCAACAGCCACCATTCACATGGCCCTCACAAGCGGGATAGTCTACCTAGCAGCGGATTTGGTGCGTCCATCAGTGCGAATGGAGGCGGCAGTGGCAGCGGGAAGCAAGGCGAGAAGTTTACGGGCAGCATATTTAGCTCGCCAAAGCTCGCTGCTGCAAGTAGCCCAACATATGCCTCCTTCATATCGGAACCGCTGCAGAAGGACTCGGTACTCCAGCAACCACAGCAGCTGCAGCAACAGCAACCGTGGAGCCCAATGTCCCAATCAATGCTCAGTCCAATCAACACAAAAGGACTGCCAGCAACAACATTGACGACAACGACGACGACGACGACGACGACAACAGCGACACCCAGAACAGGCACAGTATCGTCAGCGACTCCAACTAGCGCAACTACAGCTCAAGCAGGCACCACACCCACAGCCCCATCGCCAAGCATCAAGCTGCGGCAAGGCGCAGCACCACAGAGTATATTGACGGTCGACACGGTGCCTTACGTGCAGCTGTACTGCTGGATGGACATCCTCCTGTGTCTATCCTCCGATGCCCAGTTCGTCGAGCAGCTGCAGCGCACAACTATTGAATTCTGGGCATCCACGCCGCACCCTATGCACAGGCAGCCGCTCTCTCTGTGCATGGTAGCCGAGGCAATGCGGATATTCCAGCTCAACATCATGCTCCTGAAGGACGCCCACATCCACGGACTATCGCTGGGCATCCTATCCAACATCCTCAACGAATCGACAAACATCACCACGGCGATCTCGCAGAAGCTGGTCAAGCTGTTCGAGATGATCCATCGCAGGTACTCCAAGCTGACCAGCATGCCCGAGCTTGCATTGGTGGAAGTCGAGGAGCGCCATGTGTACGAGGAGACGCTCACTGCGCTGCTTGCCCTGTTCTGCAAGCTGGTGAACAGCAACAACCCGCAGTTCATCTATTGCCTGCTGCAGGCGCGCGAGATCCTTGGCTCTTTCCGCAAACCTACCAGTGACAGCGGCAGCGCCGATGGAATCGCTGACAAGGCTGCTGGGTACTCCGCTGAGCTCCGCGTGCGTATTGCGTATTTCCATGCGCGCGTAGCGACGCTTGTGAACCCGCAAACGAGAGACATTCTGGGTGTGATTGAATCTGTGGTGGGGTCGGGCAAGCCTGGCGCCACTGACGGCATGGAGGGGAAGGCCAGAGTCGCATTTTGCTCAAAGATCTCTCTGGATGGCGAGTGGACAGGGTTTATGCTGCCGCTTGTCTGGGAGCTGCTTGCATCAAGCATAGTCTCTGTCGAGGGAAACACGCCGCTGCTGGAGGAGTTTGAGAACCTTGTACTGTAGCTTTTTAGTGCGGTGGAGCGCAAGCGCTCTCTTTTCTTGTTCCCTGCAATGCTAACTGTGGCTCTTGCTTGGCCAAGAGAGTGCGTAAACTGGTGGGATGAAGCAGGCAGGTGGCGGTTGGTGGTATTTTACAACAGGGCATAAATGTAGAGGAGGATGGGGGAGATGAGGGAGGATGTCGCTAAGCGAGGAAAATGAGGAAATAAATAATCTACACGCATTTGACGGTAAACCGCGAGTTGGGTTTGGCTTTTGTAGTCGGGGTGTGAGATGTGCGAGAGGCAGGGCTTAGATGGCGTAGACGTCCGACTCGAGACGCTTTGTGGATGGCCGCGTAACGCGAGAGGACTTGCGCACTTTGCTGCTTGACTTGGGAGCCACGACACCAGGAGCAGGAGCAGCAGCGGGCTTTGTCTCGGCCTCATCGCCGTCGCGAGAAGGCGACAAGGCGCAGTGGGCCTTTCTTTTACGCGATCTAGTGTGGCGCGGAGGTGCAGTGGCAGCCGCAGTGGCAGGTCGCGACGCTGGCTCCTGTCCCTGAGATGCGGCAGCGGCAGCGTGGTGGCCATGCGAATTGCTGCTGCTGTTGCTATGTCTTGGCGAGCACATGTATGGAAGGCGGCACTTCGGGAGCTCGACAACTACGCAATGAGGAATGCACAGAACAAAAAAGGAGCAGCTGCCTGTGAGTAACAAGCTGCCGTTGGCTGTGCGGTGCTGGCCATATTGGGCGACACAAAGAAAGGGAGCCGAAGCTTCAACAGCCAAAGTGCAATTTACGCGAACAATGGGCTCCACCTTCCCGGAAATGTGGACAAAGCAATGGCCAGCATCGCTTTGCAGCAGGTGGATAGAAGCCGTGTTGGTACGTACCTATGCGACGCCTGCGAACGTTGTCCAGGCAGGATGGCTCGCAGTACCAGCGAGAATCGAACTTGACTTCAGAGCCGGGGATGCCGTCGGGGTGGCATGCCTGGTGGTATGCCCGATGGCAGCCGTCGCAGTGGGCGAGGATGTTGTCTGTCTCTGAGAAGTCCTGCTGGCAGACCTGGCAGAATGTCTGCAGAACCGGGCGAATGCGCTCCTCAAGGGACTCGTCTGCAAAGCTCTTCAGGTTCAGCCGAGGCATCTTGGACGCAAAGCCGTAGCCCTTGTAGTCGCAGCCGTGTTTACTATCAGCGTGAACAAAAGTGGCAACAATTGGCGGTTATTTAGCATTCGGCCATTGGCAGATAACGCAGCAAAAGACGAGCGAGGCAAGGGCCAGCTTTTGCTACTAGCCAAGATGCAGAGCGCCACCGCTGCTGCATAGCCCCAAACAGGCAGAGCACTGCGTCTGCCACCCATTCATGCTTCTCCGTCTACTGTGCTCAAAGGCAAGAAAAGCAAGTAACTGGCACCACAACAAGCACTCGCTGGGCATGAATAAAAGACAGCAGCAGCAGTGCCGTCTGAGGGCTTGTGAGCTACTTACTTGCACAAGGTGCGCTTGCCCCAAGGGCCGGGCCGCCAGTTGATCCCCTCGGTAGTGCCACAGTACCGGCACCAGTCGATGCCGTTGTGCGACATCTCCTCGAATATCGTCGGACGCAGGCTCTCGCGGACAGAGGCGGATTCGAGGACGGATGAGTCGACGCAGGACTCGCCGCTGAGCGAGGCAGTCTCAGAGTCGGCACTACAAAGGAGAAGGCAGAAAGGCGGGCGAAGAATGTGGAATTTTTTAGTTTTGGTGGTATGCACTTGCATGTGGTGCATCACTTACCCGCACCGCAAATAGCAAAAATAGGGCGCGGCGAGAGGAAGGGATGTGTCGAGGCGCGGCTTGCTGCAGTGTGGGCAATAATAGGCTGTCTGCTCATGCGGGTTGAATGTATGGTAGATCAGTCGACAAACCAAGGGGAGCCGAAATAAAGACGGCCTGCCAGAAAGAGCATGCAGCCTGTCGCTTCGCACGCTGCAGAAAGAGCACAGAAAAGGAGGGGATGTGCATATGCAAGAACCGTGAAGAGCCAGGCAGCCGCAGAGATCGATTTGCCAGCCAAGGCAACGACAGCGGCAACCACAGAGGGGTGGCACACAGACATGAGGAGTGTCCATCACATATGCGCGTGCCTTATATTCCCCCTATTCCAGCACTCCTTGGAAAGAGCAGAAAAGAGCAAAGCCTTGGCACTTGCCCACCGACGGCCAATTGACACCACCTCGGGCTTGCAAACGAGCTGAGAGGCGAGGCTGTTCGCTCGGCGGGGTTGGCACTTGCTGCACCTGCCGCCAGAAGGCTGCTGTCTCACACTGCGCTGCCCCAAGCTCAGGGACACAGGGATGAGCAGTCGAAAATAGGTTGTCTTAAAATAAACAGTGGTTGCCGCACACTGCCTCAGCCTTCCTGGTGAGACTGTTCGTGTCGTACAGGCCGAGGCAGGAAGCGCAGACCACTGGCGGGAGCATGGGGCAGGGAACAGGGAACAGGGAACAGGCAGGCAAGAAATAATGCTGCCTTGTAGAACGAGCTGTAGGGGCAAGGCAGCGCACATCATTTGAGGACATGAGCGCGCCTTTGCGTCTGCTTTACTTTCTGGCAATCGCGCTAGCAGAGCGGCAAACGTGCGCTGCATATGTGGGCACTGGCATGGAACATTGGGATCGTCGAATGTCTCCGACGACTGCAATTGACGGCATGGGGATAGGGTGCGATTGGAATGGGACTGGCAGGGCCGAGAAGGACGCCCAGAAAACAGTGCCGGCTCCTGTTTATTTACTTTTTCGCCTGGGGCGATCGCTGTGGGCCCGCTCCAGATTGCTGCTCCTTTTGTCCATCACATCACATCACACCGCCGCCAACACCCGCCATCGCAGGGCGAGGGGGCACGAGCTGGGCTTCGGCACAAAGGCCGGCGTGGATGCAACCAGCAGACAAGGCCGGCGTGGCTAGCGCTGGTACCACAGCGCAGGCACTGAGGGGAAGGCGAGGGGCCGCGAGCGTTGGGAATGCCACTGGCAGCACAGTAGGACAAAGGGCAAGCCCAGCAGGCAGCGGGGGGTGTGAGAGGCGGAGGAGGGGAGAGGCGTCTATAGAAGGAAGGGCAGGCGGTGTAATGTTGCCAGCAATCAAGTGCCCCGCCTGCGAGTGGGCAAATAGACAGCCCCTTCATGCAACACACAAAAACACGCTTATAGGGCATGTGGAGGAGTGGGAGTAGCAGTAGTGCCCTTACCAGCTATACTGAGACTTTGACTGTGCGACGTGTGCGGACAGCGGCGATGCGTGGATCTTCTCGGAGCACGCCGTGCTGTCCTCAGCGCTGTCCACAGCGATGCTGCCGCTGCCGCCCTTGCTGCACATGTCGGCAAGACCGACAGCAGCAGGCGACAGGGGATCGTGGTCGGAGGTAACGGTCGGAGTGGGCGATGGCTGTCTGGTGCTGGCAGACACCGTCGACTCAATCTCCTCGGTTACCCATGCGGAGCGGGATTCAGCGCCCTGCGGGTCAGCGAACAGGGCCAGGTCGGCCGAGGGGTCCAAGCTCTCAAGCCCGTCGCTGGGTGCAAGGGGGCGCAGGCGAGTGTCCTCGAGGTCGCTGACGGGTGTGAGCTGCGGCGATTCGTGGCGCTCCTCAGGCGTGAAGAAAACGTCGTTAATGATCTTCTGCTTGTAGTTGGGCACCGCCAGACCGAGCAGAACCTCGAGAGGCAGGGCTGCCAGCATCCATGCCGGCGGGCCAAGCTGCTGCGCAGAGACGGGCCGGGGAGCGACCAGTGGGCTGCTGCTGGTCATGCCAGCGCCGACATCGCCGTGGGCACCAGCAGAAGCAGCAGCGCTGCTGATGGCGCCCCTATCAATAAGCCCGACGCCATTGTTGCTGCCATTGTCGCCACTTGACGGAGGAGCACAACCACTGCTCACGCTATCATTGCTGGCAGAGGCATCGGAGGAGGCCATTGTTTGCGGGAGTGGCAGACCAGCTCTTGATAAAAGCGACGATGAGGGCGATGGCGCAGCAGAGGGAGAGCAAGAGGACCCGCTTGCGGTGGCAGCAACAGCAGCAGCGACGGCAATGGCGGCGGCAGCGGCAGCAGCGGCAGTCGATGAGGTGGAAGCAGCAGACATAGCAGCCGTCGCAGCCAGTGCAAATGCCGACGCCGTGGTATTGGCATCAGCGCTGGTGGCAGCTGATGTGTAGGCAGCAGCAGGGTCAAATGAGGGGGAGGGGGTCGCTGCTGTCCCACTGCTATTCGTGGAAGCCATCATGTTCATCCGCATCGTGCTGCCTGGCGGTGCATTTTGGCCAGCAGTCACTGTCGCATTGTTGCTGCTATTGCTGGTGCCGCTGTCTCTGTGTTGCTGAGCAGGCGACGCAGCATAGTGGCCGCCAAGGCTGGCTGGAATAGGCAGGTGGGATTTGAGGATGTTGTTTGCCGATAGCATGTCTGCAGAGGCTGCTGTTTGTGTGTGTGTATGACTGAGTGTGAAGAATGGCACAAACGGCTTGAGTGCACAGAACCTGGCGTGCGGGTATGCTGTCCCTTTGACAAGGCGCCCTTTGCTGCGATGCGTCGAGGTGTCGTTGTGTTGCGCTGCGCTGAGGCTGTGTTGGCTTGCTTTTCCCTCTCCAAAAACAAGCAGTGTCTTTGGGCAAGAAAAGGGCTGTTTGCAGAAAGGTGGTCCTTGGCGGAGCTTAGAAGAGCGTGCTTGGGGAGGTGCTCTTCGTTCCTTGTAAAGAAAAAGGGCTGGAGCTAGTGTGGCCAACGAGGGATGATGCGAAAAGGAAGGAGGAGAAAGTGCGCTATACTGCTTCGGGTCGCAAGTGCTCTTATTTAAAGAGGAGAATGTGTGGGCCGTGGTGCGCTTTCCCAGCTTGTGCGAAACATGGGCCGGCGTTTCATAAAAATAATGGCGACGATGAGCCCAGCATAGTGTGCAGCATGGTGCGGTGGTGCCGTATTGCTGAAAAGACTATTTTTGTCGTCTTTCTGCCCTTTAGCACCATTAGAGAAGCGAGGGGGTTGTGCCTGCGGGCCAGCTACACCCCCCATCCTGCCTAATTTCTGTGCTCCTCCCCTTGTGGAGAGGGGCGCGATTCTTGGCAGCGACAGTCGGCCTGAATGGCCTGGCAATCCCTGATTGGCCACAAATCCACGTTCCACTTCATGCATTCTTTTAGAGGAAGAGCGAAATAGGCTGCAGCGAGCTGCTGGGCATCGGCTGTTGATGCCCACACAGCCTGGGCGAAATCAGGCGCCTGGTGCTGCTCGCTCTGCTCCCTGCCTCCGCCCTCTCGTCTTGTGAGACGCAGCATCGCCGCCGCCGTCTCCTGCTAGTATGCCATCGGATTGCTGATGTCCACTTGCCCATCTACGTGCAGAGCGCCCCTCCCGAGCAGCTAGAGGCAGCGTAGAGCAGCATGCAGCACTCGGCTGCCAGCCAAGCGGCCCTCTGACGCGTTCTTTTCTCCATCCACCAGGCCGAGGCTGGTGGTTGCTGCAAGGCCGGGAACACCACTCTAAATCACCACTCTAAATCACCTGTGCCAAACAAGCAGGGAGGCAAGTCACAGGAGAGCCGGGAGATGTCCCTGGCTCCTGGCTGGGCGCAGCAGCAGCGCTGCCAAACGCGCTGGTAATAGTAGCAGGCAGCGAGGCTTCTGCCTCTGCCTCTGCTTCTGGTACCGACACCACTTGCACAGCGCCGACTGTGGGAAGGAGACAAGACGATCAACAAGCGCAGCCTCTGCGCATGCCCACGGCGCATCATCCGCTGCCAGTGATCGTCCTCGGTCCAAAATGGCAGCCATCTTCAACCAGGCTTTCTGCTGGTCACCTCATTCGCCTCAGCCGACTGGCCAACCTGCTCGCCTTGAACAAAACGCTGCGGGCCAGGGAAGTAAACGCCCATTGAATGCAGCAAAACAGCAGTAGGCTGGGCGTCGCGAGTGTGTTGCTGTTTACTGATAATTGCGATCGTCTACGATCGCTGATATCGCACTCGCCTGTATTCCGCATTTGGTTCCCAGCTGGCGAGCGTCATGCCAATCGGCAAACAGAGTGGTGCACAAAAGGAATATATTCACCCGCACGTGTAGACAGCGGCTACCGCGAAGCAGAGAGAAAAGCCCCGTGTCTGTTGACACAAGGCGCCGGTGCCTGCTCAACGTTTCTGCGGCTAAATTGGCAACGGAGGGATAATGCGAGTATAGAAAAGAATGGCGCAAAATTCGGATCTCTGGCGCGCTGTAGTATTTATATTTATGTGCGTGTGCTACATGCAAGCGCTGGAACGCGGCAGCCCACTAGTTTGGTAGGCCCATTTAGTTGCCTCTCAGCTTTGCCTTGGGGAAGGTGATCGGGGCCTTGAGCACAGCCTTCTTGGCTGTTCCCGACCTGGCGCGCTTGTTGAACGTGTGTTTGGCCAGCTCCTCAGCCGACACTGGCTCCATCTTGCAGCCCACGCTCTCAAGGTACTTCTCGGCCCTACAGCAGGAGCACAGGCATTCAAAAAAGCAAATCAAGCATGCAGCGCCTTGTTAGCTTCGGCCTACGGTACTGGAAAGCGGATATGTGCATATATGAATGGGGGCTGCTGCGCCCCGTGACGCTTCCGCTTTCGGGTCCAAAGCCGCCTGCAGTTCCAGTTAATTTGTAGCTGTGGCACGCCTTTGTGACAGCGCAGCTGGAGCGGCCGAAAATAGCAGCATGCGCAGGGAGAGTCGCATAGACGGTGAAGCACGCCGGTGCAAGTGCACGCCATTCTGCACAGCGCCTGCCCAGGGCGGAGCGCATTCCATTGCTGCTTCAAACGACATTGCACGGCTTAGCAGGGCGTGCAAGAAAAAGAGCAGCTCCAGCTTCAGCGGACACTCCGCTGCCAAGATGCTGCGCAGCAGGGCTCGTGCTGGCAAGCAGTGGGAAAAGCGGAGGTGGGGTATGCAGGGGAAAGCGCTGCTACTTACTTTTTGCTTGGAATGCCAAGATCAGCTGCCATTTCCGCAGGATACAGAACCCAGTTGCTGAGCGACAGCATGAGAACCGCAACGTGGCAAATAAGCTTGCTCTCGGTGGCGGTGGTCTTCATATACCTACACAGAGCAGAAAGGAGGCAGAGAGTGCAAGTTCAGCGCAGGCTCGTGAAGAGCTAGCCAGACAGCTAGCTGCAGGCACAGCGACAGGCGCTACTTACACTGGGGAGCCGTCAGGGTTGATCGAGCCGGCCACGCATTCGGCAAATTTCTCAAAAACGATATCCCCGATTTCAGGAGAGCAGCGGAGCGCGTGGATGCACGATTCGCGGTTCTGCAGCATTTTTCTGCTGAGAGTGGCGAACTTCATCAAGTAGCCGAGGAACAGCGCACGGCGCAGCATCAGCAAATCGGGCTTCGTCTGGTCCAGGATGCCCTCGATCTTCTTTGACACAAACGTCGAGCGAACAGGAATGTACTGCGCGTAGTCCTCAGGCCCAGTGGCGCCCACAAACGACGTGACGTTGATGTTCAGAGAATCGGCCTTTGACAGCACGTCATCCATGTCGTAAACCTCAGACGCCACTGTAGCCGAGGGGTCGTACTTGGGCACAGGGCGATCCTCTGCGTCCGCCATGTCCTTTGCAGAGGGCATTGAGCTGGTGCGCGACTCGATGGACGCCTCGATGATGTCGGCACCGCCCTTGACAGTGTCCATGTTGATTTTGTTGCGCTCCTCAGCACGGATCTGGGCCTTTCTCTTCTTGTTGCCGAACGCCTCGCCAAGCTCGTTTCTCGCCTGCATGACATGGCTGCCGATGTCGTGGTCCGCGACGCCGCGCGAGTCCTTGAGCGACTTGATCACAGTGTTGACACGCACGAGAGGCGCCCGTCTAAAAGTCACAGTGTCCGTCTCCTTATCATACACGCCCACCAGGTACTTGCATCCTGTATAGAGGGCCTTGTCGTCCTCAAAGTTCTGTCCAACAAACTCAATCTTGTCAGTCTCGCTAACAACAATGCAGTCGTCGCTTCTGTCCGGGTCAACCGACTTGTAGGTGGTGAACGACGATGCCACCGGCGGCACAGTGGCAGCAAATGTAGCTAAAATAGCAAGAGATCAAGGCAGTGCCTGCGTGGTTCTTGTTAGCGTCCCTTGATCCGGCTGTGCAGCAGATCGCACCAGTGGATAGTGCCAGGCAGCTGCTTATCCCTCGCTCGCACGCACGGTGCCAAGCTTGCATACTTACCAAGAACAGGCTGGATGCTGGCTATTGTGTTATCCACAGTGATTTTGACGTCGCTGTTCTGTGAGCTCTCGCCCGACATTGACTTGCGCTTTGAGCCCATTTTGCCGTCTTTCTGCTACGCGTGCACGTCTATTTACTTTTTGTCTGGAGCTACACAACAACACCAAATGAGGAGCGAGAGGAGAAAGCGGGTCTAAAGCTGAGTAGAGCCAAGGAGTTCAAATTGACGCACCAATGTGGCATGAAACGAGACAAATAAGAAAGCCACAGCCGCCGAGACATTGCGCTTCCGTAGAGCACTTGCTCTCAGCACACGCCAAATTTTTTTTCTAGGCCGTGTCGAATAGAGCAGGCAATTTTTTTTAACAGCCCGCGACTCGAGCCGAATCCAGAGGCAGCTCGACGAGCCAGGCGGTGTCTGGCGCACCAGCTGCAATTCGCAAGCAGCGCAATTTCGAACGCGTCGCCTGCTGCTTGCGAGCTTTCAAATTGCGTGCCAAGCACCATTTCTTTCTCTTTTTCTTCTTCCAACGTTCGCTCGATCGCCTGCTCTTGATTGCCCCTGTCAACTTTTACTCAAGTGGTGAAACGAGTAGGACAAAGCAGCTCTCCCGTCTCATCTCAACACCCATTTTGCTCCGCTCTTTATATAACGCGAGTTCAACACAAACAATGCCAACTTACGGCGGCGACGAGGTCAATGCACTGGTAATTGACGTTGGCAGCACGTGGACACGCGCTGGTTTCGCTGGCGAGGACTTGCCAAGGGCATACTTCCCTTCGCATGTCGGGTATGTCGAGTCGGAGGTGGAGCTCAGCGAAGCTGTTGACGAGCCAAAGGAGAACGGCAAGGCAGCAGGCAGCGATGTCGAGATGGCCGATGCCAGTGCCGACGGAGCACAGCAGCCATCTTCCTCATCCCCCTCAAATGCTGCGGAAAAGGATAAGGATGCCGGCTCGGCCCAGGCGAATGGCGGTCGAGGGGCTGCAAAGAACGGGAAGGTGCGCAAATACTTTGTCGGCGACACCGAGTCGGCAACATGGCGCTCGGGGATGGAGGTGCGCGGCCCGCTCGAGCAAGGGCTGGTTACGGACTGGGATATCTACGAAAAGATCTGGGAATACGCATTCAAGTCGCGGCTGCGTGTACGCCCCGAAGAGCATCCTGTGATGGTTAGCGAGGCTGCTTGGAACACAGCGCCCCTTCGTGGGAAGCTGGTTGAGATGGCCTTTGAGAAATTCAACTGCCCGGCTTTCTACGTGTGCAAGAACCCCGTGCTTGCTGCGTTCGGTACAGGCAAGCACACTGGTCTGGTTGTGGATGTTGGAGGCGAGATGACAAGCGCGTGCGCTGTGTACGAGGGGTTCTGCCTGACAAAGACAATTTGCAAGCAGGAGCTTGGTGGCGAGCTGCTATCGACCCAGATCCTCGAAAAGCTCAAACAGGAGAACAGCTACGACCTCACACCAGTGTTTGACATCAAGACAAAGGCGCCGGTCGATACGATGCGGCAGCCGAGCATCGTTCGCCATAACAGACAGGGAACGACCGACTCTTACCTGGAGGACATGCGCCTTCGGGCTGTCCAAGAGTTCAAGGAGGCTGCCTGCGAGATCGTCGAGACGCCGTACAGCGCACAGGTGGCCAGCAGCAGACCGCAGAAGCCCTTTGAGTTCCCAGACGGCTTCAACCTGTCGGTGGGCACGATGCGCTATGCTCTGCCTGAGATTCTCTTCAACCCCACCAACTTTATGGTCAGCCGCCCGAAGCGGCTGGAGGGCGCCAGTCTGATGGGCATCCATGAGATCGCCATCAAGAGCGTGCTAGCCAGCGATGTGGACCTGCGGCCACAGCTGCTAAACAACATTGTGCTCGCGGGTGGCAGCTCGCTCTTCCCTGGGTACGTCGACCGCCTGTCGTACATGCTTACCACGTCGATCCCTGGAAGCAAGATCAAGCTCCATGCGCCAAACACGAACATGGAGCGCAAGGTGACAGCATGGCTTGGTGGGTCGATATTGGCATCGCTAGGCACATTCCACCAGCTGTGGGTGTCCCGTGCCGAGTATGACGAGCATGGCGCCTCGATCGTTGAAAAGAAATGCCAGTGAGCTGCCCCTGTTTCTCTTTTTAGCTACATCATCCTTCCTGTCCACCAGTCAACCACCAACATTTACCAGTGCCCGCCAGCATATGCCTGCAAGCAGAGAGCTACATTGAGAAGGATAGAAACAAACGTGTGTGTGTATGTGTGTGTGTCTATACGGCCTAGCTTGACTGCCAGCGACCGGGGCTGAGCTGGATCACGCCATAGTTGCCCGAGTACATCCAGTCCTTCTCGGCCCTGAACAGACTCGCTGCCTTTTCGTCAGAGACACCGACGATCGTATCGCACTTGGAGGTGCGCAGAGCTACGATGGCAGGGGCGCTTGGAGCAGTGGCAATAGGGCCGATTGCCTCGACGAACGGGGTAGCCAGTGGCCACTCAAGGTCATAGATGAGCTTGCGGTAGTTCAGATCGCCCTTGAAAAGGACCACATCCGATTTGGTCAGCTCGCTCTCCCACACGTCCTTGCCCTCAGTAGGCAGGTAGCGGTAGCCGTAAGGCCCAGTCCAAAAGAGCTCGTCCTTGAGGGCCCACGTGCCACTCTTCAAATAGCCAGCCCACTGGCTACCGAGAGTTTGCAGTGCCTCCTTGTCCTCGTCAGCCAGATCCACGCCCTCGGCAAACTGCGGGTTCTGCATAGAGTTGACCAGCCAGTGGAAGTCGTCGTTTGTCACGTCAGAGACATACCAGGGGATGCGCTTCGGATGGAAGACAACCTGGCTGGCATAGCCGACTGAAACAAGCCAGTGTGCCAGCAGCACATCCTGAAGCAGCTCAAAGCCAGAGTTGTCAAGAACAATGTCGATGCGGCCGCCCTTGAGCTGGCGCACGATGCCCCAGATCTTCTCCGAGTCGTTCGATACGATCTTGCTGCTGTTCTCGCCCGAGGTGATCCTCGCCTGCATCTCCTCGATAGCCTCGCTGTTGAGGTCGGGGAACATGCTGAGGTCGGTCTGGTTGCCCCACAGACTCGCTTGCAGAAGCTCAACGAACGCCAGGTGGAGCTTGGTCTCGTTGCCGATATCAGCAAGGTTCTCCCTCGTCAGCATGTCGACGCGCTTGCACAGCTTCGCCACTGCAACCTTGGATGCCTTGAACGTGGCCTCCTTCTTGCCCACAAAGAAGTCAAACTTGTTCCAGTGGCGGGAGCGCTTGAAGACTGCTGCGATCCTGCGGTACATGTAAGGCTCCCAGGTCAGGAACGGCGTGCTGTACCAGGAGCCCTCGGGGAAGAACGTCTTGAGCCAGTGGTTCCACACCTCCACGTCGCCGACTCCGTCCTCGGCCAGCGGGGCGAAGGGCTTGTCAGTGACCATCTCGTGCTTGAGCTTGGACAGTGCGCTGGTAATCTCCTTGCCCTCAGCAACAGCAGCGTCCTTATCAGGGCCATCGCAGTCCTGGATGGCAGTGTAGAAGCTGTTGATCACGTCGGTGAGAATGTGGGGTACGCGATCGTGGAGCGACTCGTACGTAAAGTTGCTGCCGTCCTTGGCTGCGGTAAGCGGCGGAAACGGCGTCTTGTTAGGAGCGAAGCTGGCGAAAGCACCCGTGGACATTGTTTAGAGGGAAAAGGAGCTGGCTCTACCAGTGTGCCATAGAGGGGGAATAAAGGTGCTTGGTGCTGTTGGGAGCGGAGCAGAAGGGGAGCCAGCAGGAATGACGAACCTTTATCGATTGGGGCAGGACAGGGTAGGGCTGGGGGTGGGTGGCCTATCGAATGGCGGTGGATTGACCAGCCTTGGGCTGTCCAGGCTAGCCTTGCGTGCCAGTGCCCTTGGCTTTGTAGTCTGGAGCTCATGTGCAAGACTGCTGGCTGGAAAACGTCCACGGCTCAGCTGTGTGCAGGAGCAGCAGCAGGCATGGCCGCTGGCGTGTGGTTCTTTTTATCTGCTAGTGATGTCAGCTCTTTTGCTCCTGCACTGAGCGTCGCGCCTCCTCTTCTTTGCGCGGCCTTTTCTCTTTCAAACCACCCATTCTGACTTTTTGCCTTCAGCTGGTCTGCTTCCATACATTCCGGCACTGCTTGAAACATCGTGTCATTCTACTTGTTTGTAAATGAGAACAATATCTCTATCCTCGCGGCTGCAGTGGGCATTTCGCGGCACGGTTCTACCTGGCGCGCTGGCAACAGGCGATGTCGACAACGATGGTGTGAGTATATGCGCGATAGGCAGTCTCCGCATTCTGACGCGTTCAATTGTTGCAAGGAGCGCTGACAATACGTGCCATGTCTCACTCAGTGCTCCTTTGGAGATTTTCGCTGGATTGTCTACCCTGTAGTGCAAGGAATTTGTCGTTGGCAGCGTCCAGGGTGAGCTGGCGATTTTTCGTGGGCGCGGTGGCTGCGGCACATGGCGCTATTCAGAGGACCAGATAGAGCCAGAGTTTGACTGCTGGGACGCAGTGGATCGCGGCGAGCTACCAGTCGAGAGTGTTGCTGGCGACACGGAAAGCCTGACCCGGCAAAGCACATACACGGGCCATGTTCAGAGCGCCTCGTCTCACCGCGAGTCTTATTCAGTCGAGGACATATTCCACTTGTTTGGAGGAAGCGACCGAATGCCTGCTTCTCATGCAAATTCGGGAGACACTAGCGAAGACGATGGCGGTGCTGGTGAAGCAAAGGTGCATAGGCAGGAGGCTGCTTATACTGGCCACATCAAGTGGGAGGACGCGCTGGAGATCGAGCGCGATGGTCGCAAACCTTGGGTGCTCGCACAAAAGCTCGGCACCATTTCGTCTGTCGTTGTGGCCGATATCTGCAACTGCGGGCATAACTCGGTGGTTGTAGTGAATGGCGAGGGCAAGTGCCACATATTTGACTACCCCTTCAAGCGGCGCTTCCATCCGGATCTGGCTCAAAGGAAGCGGCAGCGCAGCCACCTCCGCAAGTTCTCACAGGAACGCTTCTTCAAAGAGGGCCTGGCTGTTCAGCCATATGGCGGGCAGCAGCAGCAAGAGGCGCATGGCGAGCAGTGTGTAGATCAGCCATCATGTGTTCTCCAACGCCTCGGCACTGTAGACGCTGATGGCCAACTTGCTGGGGCTGAAGCCAAGACAAGTGCTGCCGCTGATTCCCAGCTCGCACCAAACGCAGACGCTGCTGCTGATGCGAACACGCGAGCGCCTTCCACGCAATCGAACATCCCGCCTGCCGGGTCTCTGGCGGCCATGGCAGACCATGGCGGTGACCCGCACCATCTCCATGGAACCATGTCGAATCTCGAACCAGCTCTGTCGCCGCACCAAAGCTACACAAGCGCGCTGCCACGGATGGCTGCGAGCACAGCGCAGCTGACATCGCTCGCTAGCACAATAAGTATCGAGCCCACAAAGTCGCTGGACAGTGAAACTACGAACCCCAATATGATGGCCAGGAGAAGCAACCAGAACAGCAACGTCACATCCATTCCGGAAACCATCCCGACCAGCAATGTATCCTCGCAGCTTGATCAGCCGCTGACTATTTTGGACAGACGCGCGTCCAGGGGCAATGCACTGCATGTGTACACGGACAACAGCCATTCAATTGGCCAAGGCGAAGCCCCAGTTTCTCCTGCTAATACACGTGCTATGCATGGCAGCGGTGGCGACCAAGGCGAGCTCAGCATGGGCGAGGGCAATGTGGGCAGAGCCGATCTGTCCGAAATCGCTATTGACTCTCTGAGTGTAGCATACGGCGACACAGATGCAGACACCGACTTGGACATTGACGAAGCGGCCTCTGATTTAGGCGATCGTGCGTTTCTCTCCCGCGAAGAGGTGCGCGATATCGAAAAGATTTGGGGTGCGAATGTTGGAAAGAAGAGCGGGGACTGGTTCCCGTTTGTGCTTGATCGACCCGATATGACGTTTTCTATCCCAACGAACGTTGAGCACGCTATGGTTGCTGATATCGACAACAACGGACTGAACGAGCTGGTGCTAACTGCCACTGATGGCTTTGTGTACATCTTCCGGGTGATGGCATCGGCAAAGCACGCTGTAAAACCCACGCTTGCACCGCTTGGCATGCTTAGCAACATAACTACAACGCTGCCTAGCGTCAACATGACTGGCAATGGATCACCCTACTTGTACATGTCGGCGCCCAGATCCCCAGACGCCTCAGATCTAGAGCTAGATAGCAGCACCAAAGGCCCAAAAGCTGCAGACGGCGTGAAAGCAGTCAAGGCTCGAGAAGGTGAGGACCCCGCTCGGACAGCTCCGCCAGGCGACTCCAACGAGGGAACTACCGAAGCTGCTCTAGAAGCAAAGTCGGATCTAAACTTAGTAAACCACTTGCTCAGATCGATAAAGGACGCATCGGCGACTCCAGTCGAGCGCAGACCAGAGACGGTGGACCTCGGTGGGTCGCTGGTGTTTCAAGAAGGAGCCGTGGTTGACACCGAGCTAACTGCAAAAGCCAGCTCGATCGGACCTGCCTTGACTGATGGAAAGTCGCCAATGTCTGACATTTTGCTGTCCGGCACACAGCAGGCACCGCAGCCACAGCAGGCACCGCAGCTACAGCAGGCACCAGCTCAGCCGCCAGCTCAGCCGCCTCAGTCGCTAGCGCATTTCACAGCAGCAGCAGCAACAACAGCACCCGTTAAGCGCCGCCAGAGCACTGGTAGGAGAATGTCACTGTCGAGTCGCATGCGCGAGAACTTTGGGGGCATATTAGCTGGTTGGGAGAGCGCACGCAAGGGCGTCTTTTCGTACAACCAGACAGCACCACCCAGCATAAACCACTCGCGCGTCCAGACAGCAGAAAACAGCGGCCATTCCACAAAGACACACTCGCGTATGCCGAGTGTCGGTGACGACGCTGTAGACCTCGAGCAAGTGAGTGCAGAGCTGACGAGTGCCGCTGTGGTTGATGACAAGACACGCACGGATTCGAAGTGCACGCCCTCTCACCGCAGCGCTACCAGCACAGCTGATGGAGCTCTTCAGCAACAGCGCGGCAGGCGCCTGAGCCACAATGTCACCACGCTTGATGCCCTGGAAGAGGTTCCAGAACGGAGATCCAACTATCCAGAATCAAAGCACACCACAGTCTCTTATACTGTTGAAGGCTCGCCAAGCGCGCCAATCAGCCGGCGCCCTAGCCTCTCGTCTCCTAGCCAAAAGAAAACAGACTCAGGTGCTGCTAACAGCAGCAAGGCGCTGCCCAAGCCTGGAGGCAATGTGCCCCAGATAGATCAGACAGTGACAGCACCAAGTGGCCAGCAACGGCTAGCTGTGAAGAATTTGGATTCCGGGGATATTGCAGGGTTCGTTGATCCGTTCTCGTCAAGACGCCAAACGATCGGCCCAACTAGTCGAGGGCATAGCAGAAGCAGCAGCATTGCCAAGCCCATTGGTTCGGGCAGCCGCGGGCATAGTCGTCAGGGCAGCGTCTCTAGCAGCATTGCAATGCTCCGCCTGACGGCTGCTGCCGCTGCCGCTGCTGCTCACGCAGGCGAGTCGAGCACCGGCAGCGATTTGCGGGCTGGCTGGACAGGCGATGGTAGTCGCCGCGACAGCTTGGGGAGCAATGTCAGCGCACGCGAGGGAAGCATCCACAGCAACCTCAATGCCGGACAAGCGGCCGAGCCACTGGAGGTCGCTATCAACGCAAGAGGAAGCTTCTCAAAGCCTGAGCCTTCACAGCCGCCGCCTCCCAAACACGGCGCTGGTGAGGACAACAACAGCATTATATCGCAGGTCACAGAAAAGCTTACTGAGCTCAGCCTTCAGTCTGGCAAGGGGCTCGCTCCAAAAGTCGACAGTCCAGCGCGCATGGTGCCCTCAGTGCGAGCAAGACATGCTTCATCTTACTACGATGCCTTGGAGCGTGACGCTGGCCTGCGCCTGCCGCCACCAAGGAACGTCATTGACTGGTCGTCCACCAATGCGGATCAAGTCGCTACTTGGTTCTTGGATAACATCCCCGGCAACGTGTCGATGGTGAATGCTCCGTCTGGTGCGTTCGGGCTACCTCCCAGCCAGCAGAAACGATCGCTCTACTCCGACTCTTCGTCCGAGTGCAGCTGCTCATCATGCGACTGCTCGCTGTACAGCAGCGATAGCGAGGCAAGCGAGGCTTCACCAACTGGTCTTGACCAACCCCCTGCCAAAAAGCCAGCGGATCTACCAGGCCAGCCAACATATGTGCCTCCTACTACACCCGCCGTCGGGGCATTTAGGGATGCGGCGGCTGCAAAGCTCATTCCGCTGTCGGATACATTGGCCAGCCACGTCATAGCCCCATCAAACCACCCAGGCGTCAACCTTCCTAAGCCCCTTGGACTGAGCGCTATTCATAAGGAACGCCAGCCGGCAGATGATACTGGAACTGGAGAAGCTGCTGGCGAGGACAGCAGCGATTCTGCTGTGCAGCACCAGCGTGCTGGTGCTCATGATCGGGGCGAAACTCGGGCAGAGCTGCAGTCTGGCGAGGACAAGCAGCTGCCTGGTGGTGACTCTGCGGGGCAGAAAAATGAAGCACCCGCAAGCTGCAAGACGAAGGATCAGAAGATGCAGCAGCAGCATCCGTTTTTGATATTGAGCAAGCCCGGCGGCCGATTTGTCCCTATTGATATGCAAAAGGGATCCTTGCTCTCAACAGTCGAGCCACCACAAGTGCCGCTGGCTATTCTAACTGGCGGCAACACCGCCCATATGATGAACATCGACGCCAGCGAATCGCTGCGCGGCCTCCAGCTGGCAGTGGCAGCGGGGCTGCCTGTACCGCAGTACTCCAACATGGATCTGACAACGATGTCCGGGTCGTATTTGGGCCACTCGTCAAGCTGGCACAGCGGGAGCATACCATGGGCACAGCATATCCCAGTGGCCTCGTTTGGCTCTGCTGGCCACATTAACAAAAGCCCCACGGCAGTCCCCGATGCGCAGCTGGCCAAATCTCAAAAGAGCCAGCGCTCATTTGCCGAAACACCCGGTGTGTCGGTGCCTCATAGCACTGAAGAGCCAGATGTATCCCAGTTCCCTGTGAATCAACCAGTGACCTATGCCAGCACTGAAACGGCCCCCCGCGCTCCAAACGATCCGGGCGCTGCATTCGAGCAAGTCGTGTCCAGACGGTCGCAAGTGAGCGCCGGCTCGCAGTCGGTGTTCAACACAGGATCGGCGAGCGGACCCACATCGATATCATCAACCATCAGATCAATGAGAGGGCCGCACAAACTGGGCAGCGACGGAGCGCGCGGCTTGCCGCACACAAGCACTTTTGGTACAAACGTTGTCTACCGTAGTATGACTGGCAGCGGAACCATGACTCCAATTGGCAGCGCATTCCCGCTGGGCGCAAACCAGTATGACCGGCGCAACCTGGGGTTTGCGGGCCTCCGTGGATACATTGGAAATGGTACATCTCGCCAACGCGCCAGCGGCAGCTCCACCTCTAATATGCGTGGCGAGGATGGCGGCATCCCACATGGATATTACACGCCACTTGGCAGTGGTGGCGGCGCTGGGCCCGCATCAAACAGAGGCCTCAGCATCGGCGTTGGTCAGGGGATTGGCTCTGGGATCATGCCGCGCGAGTCGCTGCTCGCTCTGCCTTCCTCGACGTCGACAAACACCTCAGCGGCAAACCCTGCAGATCGGCCAGGCAGACAGCGGCTAGATGGTTCGCGGCAGCCTCCACGCGGCCTGCGCAACAGCCCATCGCCATTACCAGTGGCATCGGCCTCGCCACAAAAGGGCCAGCAGCTGTCGCGCTACAGCCCATCCATGGGCCCGTGGGCAAGCTACAAGGAGACCAGCGTTCTGAGCACAATAAGGGACCAGGACGATAATGAAGCCCGCAGCGACGTAGAGCGTCCCCGTCGTCTCTCTGCAGCGGGCAGGAGGCTTTCGGGCGACCCTACAATGCCTGCTATGTCTGGCAGAGAGGCCACACTGAGTCCTATTAGCGACGAGCCAGCTGGACGAGCATACTTCATGAACACTGAGCCCCCCTCTGTCAGATCGCATTCGTCACTAGGCACAGGAGCCAGTGCGCACCACCTTGCTGTCGAGGACGAGAAGGAGGAAGAGATTGAGGAGGCGCCTCAGCCTATGGAGCTGGATGTCGCCACGTTTTTGGTCGGCGGTGTTTCAGCCGGCAAGAGAAGACGGCTGATACTCGAGGAGCCGTTTTCCAATGTGCCCCCAGCTGAGAGCGCTGGAGACGAGGATAGCGAGTACGAGATGAATGAGCTGGTGTCGCTTGTGACCATGGATGGCGTTATCAGCTGCTACGACCCAGAGCGCAAGATCAACCACTTCGTCAGCCTCAGTTCAAAAGACCCGGTTTTGGGAATTTGGAAGGCCAAGATGCACGAGGAAGTGTGCAATCCTTCGCCGCTCGAGACAATGCGTCGTGATGGCGGCGCCGGTTTCGACCTCAAGGTGGGCGATGAGCTTTTGGCTAGCACGCCCGCAAAGCGGATATATAGGCGAGTCGGGCTATCTCGCCGCGACCTGTACCACGCTGTGCAATACTCGATCTATGTCGAAGACAACCTGTACATGGTGGATCGGCTCGAGACCCGCCGCCGCAAGTTGAGCAAGCGCATGGTAAGGAACGTGCGCAGCCGGAATCAGCTGAACTATGCGGCTGCAGCTGGTAGCTCCAGCCGCCATCCCATCAAGGGCGAGGACGCCTCTCCTGACCGCTCAAAGGGGACTCTGCCCCTTCAGCAGCTTATAAAGAGCACGTTTAGCGAGCGCGCCCGTGGGAGGATTGCAAAATATAACCGCGTTGGTCGAGCCGTGCGCAGTATCGGCCACCACCTCCGCGATTTGGCAACTGGCGCCCAGACTAGCACCACAAATGTGTCGGCAGCGGTGGCAGCGCCCTTTACGCCGTCTCAGCCGGTCACTGATGAAGAAACGAGTGCTATGGTGAGCGAGTACACGACTCCCGGCTTGTCCTTGTCACCCACAAACCGCAAGTTTGCGCAGCTCCAGCAGCCCTCAGCAAACGCCTCTTCTGCAGGCAGGTCCAACGACGCCGAGGAAATGAAAAGAGGCGTGGCAAACAGCAGCCACCCGCCATACGAGAGCACAGCATCGACCAACGAAGCCAAACCCGCATGGATGCTTGGTGCCCGCTTAGGAGCCGCCCAGGTACCAAAGGCAGCCGGCAACGATATTGCAGCTGCACTGACTGGCTGGTACGGTGAGAACAAGAACGACTATCGCCGCAGCCTCCAAGTATCGGACCATTTGGTAGTGAGCACGTGGCGCGGAACGACATACTTTGTCGATGTTGGCACCTTGTTGGACATTGCACACTACAACCAGCTGTTTATGCATCGGTGGAACAGCAGGGCAGTGGCAGCAGCAGCCGAAGCAGCAGCAGCGTCGTCGTCCGAGAAGGATGGAGGAAGCAGCGCTGATACGCAAAGCCTTGCAATGTGCACTCTTTACGGCCACCTCAGCCATTTCGCGGACACCAATGGCCTTATCTCGCGACTGCGTGCCAACGCCAGCGTCATTCAGTTCAAGTTCCAGGACACGGTGTCTGCCTTTTTGACAGACACGTATGCGCCGGCTACAGGAGGCCCGAATGTCCCCTGCCTGTTTTATGTCGACTACAAAGATCGCATTTGGGTCTACTACCACCTCGATGAGATTGCGGAGATGGACGACGTGTATGGCGCGACATGGCTACGCGATGAGCTGCAGAGCCTTCAGATCTCCGACTCTATCCCTTCGCTGGACAAGCCATTCAGGGCCAACTGCAACTACGATAAGCCATTCTCTGCCGTCGACCTTGCATACCGCCGCATCAACTTGGATCCCTGGATGCCGCTGCCCGGCGATGGCTGGTACAAAAAACTGATCTCGAGCAGCGAGCACCAATACCCTTACTCGTCAAAGACGTGGCGCAAGCGCGCGACTGCCTGCAAAGCGACTGCATCTGAAAATGCGCCAGCGGGCAGCAAGCCTCGAGAGACTGCTGATGCTCGCAACGAGCCCAGCAAGGGCTACAGCTTCAGTTCTCGCGTTGAAGATCTGCGCACGATCAACTCCAGCCGCACACCTAGCGAAGCCAGCACACAAGGGTATATACCCCAAGGCAATGCCAATGTGACAGGCCGCTTCCATGCATCTTTCTTGCCTGGACCATACATGTGTCCGATTTGGGCCGATATCAACTCTGTCGATTTGTATGATGTCGGGTCTACCAACCTTCTTGAGCTTGCCACTCCAGAGCTTCTGGCCATGAAGGATGTTTTCTGCAAGGAGCTTGGCATTGATCCCAGCTCGATCGACGAGAAAGTGAATCTTTCGACGGTGCCTGGCCTGGCCAACTGGGTGCGTAGCTACTTGTACTTTTCGTAAACAAAGCGCCTCGTTCAGCTAATAAACTTCTATGCGTGGTCGCCCCAGCTACTGACACGGATTGCGATACATTGTTGGATTTCTCTTCTTCGTCCTCGTCCTCGATGTCTCTTCGGTGTGTGGAGAACGTCGTGAACGGCTGCTGATATGCCCTTGTCGACCACCTCTAGCACTAAGCCCCTCACTTCTTTTCTTGAAGTAAATTTGCTCAGCCTGAAAAAAGACAGAAGAGTTCACTCACAGATGTAGGGCCACGTTCAGAAACGCGGTGGCAACCGCGTGCAACCGCTCACTAGTGCGCAACAAGTTGCAGATCGACCGAGAGCTCCGTTTCCCCACCCCGCCCGGTACCTATTGCAACATTATGCGGCGCGACCAACGGAGCGGGTTCCAGACAGCCTCCACAGATGGCATGCCAAGTTTTCCAAGAACTTTCGCCGACCGCGGTCCAGTGTTCAAGGAATTCTGCAGGTCCATGTTGCTAGGTCGGCAACAAGGAATCACAACAGTGCCTAGGTGATTTTATTCACGGGCTCCCCTGGATAGCATGGGGCTTCATGTGCAACAGTTATCTCCCACAGATGTCGTCTGGACACCCGGGAGTGACAGCATGCGTTTGCTTAGTTTCCTGTCGCCCTGGTGACATGGTTTCCTGTGGTTCTTAGCTGATACTGCGACAGTGATTCTTCTAGTTTATCCTCTTTCAGCTATGTTTATTGGAAATATACAGACTCAGCCACAATCCGTCACTGTTTCGCTCTATGGTCAGAGCGCTAGCCTGTGTTTGCGGAAAACAGCTGGCGAGAAAGGGGCTATCATCTGCCGCGGCGAGAGACATTCCCTGCTCTACTGCGAATCACAAATGTGAGAGGAGGCTTCAAGCTCGAAAATCAGATGACCAGCTAGCTCAAGCCGGTTGACCTACAAATGCGTCTGTGGTCCAGAGGTATGATTGCCGCCTGCCACGCGGTAGACCCGGGTTCGATTCCCGGCGGACGCACATTTTGCCAGTGCTTTTTATTTGGACAGTGCTGGTGGCGGTCTTTTTGCTTTTCTAGTTTGGCGAAATGGGTGCCTGGAACACATGGACCTGCTCGTCCCAGCCGCAGGTGGCCAGCTGGCCGGGGTGGAAGAACGACCAGTCGACCCCGAAAACAAACTCGCTGTGTGCGTCGTGGACAAAAGTCACCGCGCCAGTCCTGACGTCCCAGATGCTGGCAGACATGTCGTATCCAGCAGTGGCGATGTAGTTTGGCGAGAACGGCGAGAACTTGACTCGCCGCACGGAGAACTCAAAGGGCCCAAACATGGACACCTGTCCGCGTGGATTGCGAATGTCCCAGATCTTGATCGTTCGGTCCACTGACGAGGTGGCAAAGAGCTCGGGCGAATACTTGTTCCAGTCCAGCGATAAAACCTGGTCAAGGTGGCCGCCGAATGTCATTAGCGATCTGCCGCTGGGTTCGTTTACGCTCCACAGCTTGACAGTCTTGTCTTCGCCGCATGTGGCGAACTGATCTGGCTGTCTAGGCGACCACGCGCTTGTATAGACACACCCTGTGTGCTCTGCAAAGGTTCTGAGCGACTGCGGCGCAGCTGGATTCCACAGTTTGACTGATCCGTCCCAGGACGACGAGAGGAGCGTTGTTTTGGCAATGTAGTTCCACTCGACGCTCATCACTTCGCGCTTGTGCTCCTGCCATTTTGCAATTGGAAGGCTGTTCAGCGTAATGTCCCAGAGCTTGACGCTGCCATCGCCGCTCGCAGTCGCCAGCTGGTTCTCATGCACCTCGCTCCATGACAGGTCAAACAGGCCGTCCTGCGTGTCGTAGTTTTGCCGCAGCTGCAGACCCTTGGGCCCCATTTGCGTGCCCAGCACCGATAGTCTTCCGTTGCCGACTAGACCAAAGTTTGCGCTGGTCGCTGCTGCCAGTAGCCTGTCATTGAAGGGGCTAAACTTTACCTAGATGAACAGCAGAGCATAGCTTGGGGTTTTGGGAGAGATATCAGGGTGCAAGCTCTACATCCACATATCGGTGCATCCACGCCTGGATGGTAGTCTGGACCGTCGGAAACTTACCGCGTAGCCCTTGAAACCAGCGGTTCTGTATCGCATAGACATGGGTGCTGGTACTAACACAAAGAGCAGGAGGAGTAAGCGAAGGGGTGGTGCAGTAGTTTATAGAGGCGGAGGGTTAACAGAGCAGAGATAAGAAAGCGAGAAAGAGTCGGAATCCACAGTGCAACAGCAGCAGCAACGAGCTATGCAGGCTTTATACCATGGCGACCGCGACGACGCATGGTCATCTGAAAAGGGAGGGCAGAGCGAGGTGGGTGGCCCGTGACCGTGACTAGGGCTGGCACGGAGAACGAAGCCCCGAAGCCGAGGCTTGGGCAGGCTGATCCAAATGCGCACGGCTCCTTGCCGAGTCGAGCCACTAGAATAGGCTTGAAGAAGAAGAAAAAAACGCAGCTGGAGTATCAACCAGGCGTCTCTTTGCTGTCTTGTTTTTTCATTTTCCTCCTGCTCTTCAAAGCCTTTTCTCAATACTAATTCGCAGCACGCATACAGCCCCTTTGGACTCCAGCCGTCATAATGCCAAAGCCAGGCACCAAAGTTATGCAGTATTCCTCCGATGAGGAAAACAGCGGGGATTCGGCAGCCGAGTTTTCCCAAATCGAGGACAGCGACAGCGAGGAGCAGCAATATACTATGGATAGCAACAGTGGAGAGTATACCAGCGAATCTGAGGACGAAGCAGAAGAGTCAGCAAAGTCAAAGGAGGAGAAGATCCGCCAGCAATTGGCGGATGTGCCGTTCAGCCAGCTGATCCGCATCCAGCAGCAGATGGGGACGCAAAAGTTCAACAAAACGATGGGGATCAAGGGCAAGTCCCAGACCAAAGAGGAAGTAAAGCGGGCTCTGAAGAAACAGCTGAGCCAAGGGGACTCTGAAGAGCCTAGCAGCGAGTCTGATGACAGTGGCCCAGAGACCATCGTCTCAAAGCGCGGAGCAAAGGGTGCGAGCGGAAGTAGCAGCAAGAAAGGAATGGCTCGGGATAGTAGGAAGATGCCTACAATTGTGTCGTCAAAACGCCCAGTTAGCCGGTTCCGGCAGGTAGTCGATGCGCCCAAGGCTCAGTCCCGCGATCCTCGCTTCGACAGCCTCTCTGGAAACCTCAACGAGGATCTCTTTGAAAAATCGTATGCATTCCTCGAGAAACAGCAGCATGAGGAGATCGAGCTGCTCAAGGGGCAGGCAAAGAAGCTGAAGGAGAAGAATCCCGAGGAGGCTCGACGGATCCAGCTGGCGGTCAGCTCGATGCAGTCGAAGATTGCGGCAAAGAACCACAAGAAACATATCCAGGAACTCAAGCGTACGCATCGCAAAAAGGATATGGAGGCTGTCAAGCAAGGCAAGATGCCGTACTACCTCAAAAAGCGCGACATCAAGACTCTGGAGATTGCAGAAAAGTTCACCAAACTCAAGGACTCGTCAAAGCTCGACAGCTTTTTGGAAAAGCGGCGAAAGCGCAATGCAACCAAAGAGCATCGCAACATGCCATATCGAAAGCGCGAGGACTAGGTGCATGGAGCAACTCTGGCAGACAAATGCATGCCCCCACTTGTTTGGTGCAATCCATTTTAAATACACTCAGTATGTCAGTATATACGGGTGTTACGGTCTTTGAACAATGGATGGGAGCAGTGGAGGCAAGACTCAAGGCTACCGCTGTCAATATTGACTGTAGCACTTCATTTGGGGGGGGGGGCATTTGCTGTTTGGAGTAAACAGGGAGGGAGGGAGGGAGGGGATGGCGAATAGACAGCGTTGTTTAGGATTTTAATGTAGAATGGCTGCCTGAGAATACTCAAGACACTCGGCCTAAATGTGCTTTGCCATTGTCGATAGAAGAGGCATAGATGTGTAAGCAGTCGGGGCTGCCAGGCAGCAGCAGCAGCAGTCTTGGCATTGCACACATGCCATGTCCTATAGCGTATGCGCATATTTGATTGTGTGGCGGCAGCTCACTGTGTAGCAAACGATAGGCGTTTTCATCGTCACCGCCATCGCCACTGCTCGTCGGCAATTGGGAGACGGGGAAAGGGTGTGGCAAATGAACGCTAGTCGGGTGTGATGCTGGCCCATGACACAAGAAAGGGGGGAGAGCGAAAAACCGCAAGCCTGCCTGCATGCGAAAATGCTCTTGCTTGCTGGCTGCCTTCTCTTCCATTGCCCCTATTATTATTGTATTTGTTTTGGCTGCATAATTTCTTTCTCTTTCTCGCTTTCTTTTCGAGCCGTTATTACACATTCTGCACATTTGGTCGATAGTAGCGACACAGTGCAGCAGCTGTGCGGGGGAACCTTTTGCGCTAGCTTGGCTGTTGTAAATCAGCAACTAGCTGCCACGGTGCATATTAAGCTACGAGCGTGCGGGGGGAGCCAGGACACAGCAATCGCACTCTTTGCTCAGCACACAAATTTTGAATAGCCAGCAGATTCGAATAGCCAGCAGAGGAAGACGCACGGCTTGGGGTGGTGGAAACAGCAGGGGAATTCGCACAGCCTTCCTCGGAGTATCACAGCAGCACCAGCACCAGCTCTCCATACGCTTCCTCTCCCCATTCCTCCCCTCCCTCACAGCTTGTACAAAAATGGCAAGTGTCTTTTGGCTCTGCTACTGCTCCCTCAAACGCAGGCCATGTACATCCTAATAACCACGCCATGCCACATTTTTTTCTCGCACGTCGCTCCCGAGCTGCAACGACGACAACGTAAAAAATGTGGATGTATGGATGCGCACAGCCAGAAACACCAGTCTTTTTGTTCCGCTCAATATCCACCTCGAAGCGGATATGATGCACTAATTTGCCCAGTTCCTTATTGCTCAGTGTAGGGAAACAGCCATTCAAGCATCAGGGGCGGGCAGGGCGGCAGCGGCAGACGCAGTGCTGGCAGCAATTCGCGGCGTGAGAGCAACGTAATCAATAATCGGGCTAGCAATGCTCGGCGTTCACAGCAGCTGTCAGGTAAGCACACTCATCCTTCCTTAATCGTAAATAGAGTGCAAAAAGAGAAATGATTGCAGCACTCATCCGCATCATGTCATCTGATGGTCTACGCAAATCTGCTTCAGAGGTGTCCACTATATCGTGCACTGCACAGCTACTCAAAATGGAAAATCACCTCAAGTGTACGGCAACATCAATGCACATCCCACAGTGATATAGGCAGCAATAGCGGCAGCTCATCGCAGGTGCATACGCGGAGCATAGACTTTTCGTCGCAGCGCAGTCGCCCTACTACAGCCAGATCGCGCCTGTCGCAGGGATTCACAGGCAACGTAGGCAGCAGCAGCTTCAAGGATCAGCACCATATGTACCAGCAGAGCCATCCATACTCGCTGCAGTCCAGCGCCCCTGCAAGTGACAGTCGCGTGTCACTGCTGTCGATGGTGGCTGGGCCTCGGGAGGACTCGTTGCCTGTGGAACATGCTGAAACCACGCGACTATCGCTTGGGCCAACAGTCAAGCCCACAAAATCGTCGCGGGCGCTATCTAGCCACCATCCTGCATCCCAGTTATCTGGACGGCCACGAAGCAGAACGCAGTCTTCAGAGGCAAGTTTCTCACCCTCCCTTGTCCCGCTATCCCCATTTTCATGTCGCCACCAAGGACAATGCCATATCCTAATGCGCGTCTCTGCATTTCTGAATGCCAAACTGCTTATGTGACCGCTCTTTTTCTTTTCTCATTAGCAAGGGATCGTGACTGTATTTAGCGGCATTCAAAAGCCGCCGCCTCTGGACCAGGATCTAGAGGCTCTGAACAGCATCCCCAAATACCGGCCATTAGTGCTCGCGCCATCGAACAACCGACTAACGGGGCTGTTCCAATCAGGCACACGCTACGTCGAGCCCTCTGCTGAGCGTAAGTAAAAGCACTACTCACGCCATTTGCTGCGGTATTAATGACGACAATGATAATCTGGCCGAGCCATGCGGCAATTTGTGGAGGGCGCTCCGCCAGCCAAGTGCTACAGTTGCTACCGCTCAATTGTGCTGCCGTGAGGTTCGCTGAACCAAAAGATGGCAATGGTCTTCCCCCTCTTTGTGCACGTACAAAGGGGCCGCTCTCGCTTTAATATTACTATCCTTGGCTCTGCTGTATTGTTTCTAGCGCCGCTAATGCCATTATTGATGCTGCTGACATGTCATTATTATAAATCGTGGCCATTGTTGTAGAATTGAACCTGGACGAAACAGAGCTCACTGGATTTTGCTTTAGCTTCCGCGACTATGTATCGGATCGTGTACGGCGCGTCTGCGACAGGCAATCAGACTTGGTGACATCAGCAAAGAATCTTGGCACACGGTGTACTGGATCCAGCACAAGGCTGAGCTATGTAAGCCAGCTGGCCAAGCAGGACCGTGAGGGTGCGGCGATGCTCAAATCACTACAGCGGCAGGCTGAAAAATCATATGAGCTCATGCAGGAGATACTGCATGATCTCGAGAGACTCGAGGCCGCGCTGCCCGCCAGCGAAAGGTTCTTTGGAAGCAACAGCGCCGCGCCAAAAGCGTTCCCAAGGCTTTCCAAAATGCTAGGGCAAAGGCGTCGGCACTCGCTTCCAGCCGCATCGCCAACATCCAGCGTCATCCTGCGACGACAGATCGCATCGAAAAAGGCAGGAATTCCAACGTTTGCGCAAAAGGCACCAATGTCTGTACGGCATGCCAGATCAACCTCAATTGCCCACTCAGCGGCTACGGCGGGCGATGTGCCAAGATCCGCTCGCTCTCCCTCCTCGTCGCTGGTACACCGCGCATCTCCTTCGTTGGCTAGCAAATCGCACTCAAAGTATGTCCCCGATGCCTTGTCCCTTAGGCGGAGGCCGTCGCGCAGTAGCATGTCGAGCAGCGATCTTGCCATCTCCAGCCGTTCTAGCTCGCCAAATCTGACTGCAGAGCCGAGACTATCTTTCGACGGCAGCAACTTTTCGGCTTATGCCTCCACTGCACCCCAAGTGCTGCCGCGCTTATCACACCGGAGGACAGTGCATCCATATAACTCTGCACGCCGCCCAAATTCAGTTGCATCGACATTCGTCGATACGGTTTACTTCCATGGCCGCAGTGAGCCATCCTTGTCGAGCGAGCAAGTGATGTGGTCGCCGCAGCTAGCCACTGGCGCCAGCAGCTCTTCATTTGCCAACATTGGGCCAGCGTGCTCTCCGCAGGGGTCGCTTCCAGCGAATGCTGAGTCTAACTGCCCTGCATCTGATAGAGGTTTGATTAGCAGTGCAGATGAAGGCGAGGGTGTCCACACGGAGGAGATGGATCGGGACCATCTTTACCAGAGCACTATGCCTATGCCTGTGTCGACAAACTACGCCCTCCATGGACAAGAGTCTGAGACAGCCGGCCTCCAAAGATGTGGCGAAGAAGGCGACAGCCAGCGCGACGACTGTGCCCATATCGACAAATACGGTGCTGTACATGGTAACCTGACACCAATAGCGCTTGCGTCTGTGCCCAATGCAGACCAGCCCACGAATCATAATCGGACTCCCTCATCCTCGAAGAAGCTTCAACCGCGCAGGTCGTTGCAGCAGTCTGTGGTTACGGCTACTTCGCCGACATCTCTTCCTCGAGAGCTGTCCATACGCTCAGGCACTTCGCTTGCCTCATCGCCATCAACGGCATCAATTATTTTGCACTCGCCTTTATCGTCGCCGGCGGCGCATGTCACCACCAATGCGCTAACTGTAATGGCATCGTCTGAAGCGCCCCGTTCAAACTGGGCGCCTGGGTCTTCGCAGCTCCCTTCTGAAGCAACACGAATGCTGCGACAGGTGATGATGGAGCAGTCAGACAGTACTTCTCTCAAAAGCCCTGCGTCTTCTCGCCCGGTATCTCAAAACCTGTCCCCAGACAAAGCCCGTCATGTGCTGACATCCAACGGCGGCCGGCACGAAAGTGTAGGTGATGCATTTGTAGATGCCGGGCATGCAGTCGCTGGAACGGTTGCAAGACCCCGTGCATCGTCGATAGCACATAGCCTCATCAGCATGGTTGAAGAGGGCGATGCAGCAGAACAGCCCAAAGTCCTGCTCTCGGATATGCTGGCAGGCGGCCACGCATCTAGTGACGTGGCCAGTGAGATCAGGCCATCAGTTCGCACCAACTCGGAAAGGATGTCTACATGGAGCTCGTCATCTGCGAGGACTTTGGCTGAGGGCACATATTCTTTCCGCGTGCCCAGCGTCGATGAGCCGCACATTGCAAAGCAGGCTCCAGTCTCTACGGCGCTGACCACACTGACTGCCTCGGCGGCCATGGTCAATAGTCGCCCGCCAAGCCGTGACAAATGTGGCAGCGTAAGCAGCGCTACGGGTGTCAGCTATTTTAGCGCGCGCATCCCGCGTGCACGGCCTGTTATCGATCTTGGCCTTGCCATCAGGTCCGACCTCGAGCGGCGTGTGCGGTCGTTTTCCGAGTCCGAGACTAACCCGTCTCTGCCCAGCGATTGCAGGCCGCATTCTAGCATGGGCTTTCACGAGACCGTATCGGGTGCAACCATCCATACTACTCGGCCAGACTCGATCCACGCGAGACGCCATTCGCCTCACTCGGCCTCGCTGCGGTACTCTCGCCCAGACAAGTTCCAGCGCCATCGCCTGAGCATGATGAGCACTGGCAGCCAGTCATCTAGCAGACATGTGTCGACATCGTCTGGCCGGATAGCCATAGAGTCTGCTTGTTCACAGCCCAATGCGACGACGACCACCAGCAGTACTGGTCAGACTACAGACAAATTCCCCCCTCCTACGCCGCCAGCTTTTGGACAGACCACCGCCAATGCTGCTGTAAACAAGCGTCGTGCACACACCATGGGTCCACCCAAGCAACTGCACCGCCCAGCATCGGGTATCAGCAAGTAACGTCCACATATCCGCCTTTCCAATTTCGCCATTAGTGCCCTTTCTACATGTTCACCTATGCATACACACCACAACCAATATACTGATATCCACACACACCCTTATTCCATGTCCACCATCCTGTTGCTTCTACGTTGCAGGCACTTGCTGTGCACTATGTTGTTCAGAGCAGGTTTAATTTTAAATCTATAGCGCCAGTAGCTTCGCGGGTGCCGCCATATTGCCTGGACGCCTGCTGTGAGAGACAGATCAGAAACTGCTTTTGTGGCTACTTTTGGCGCAGAGGGAGGAGAGGCTTGGCTGCCTTGGATCCAGGAGCGATCTGGGGGTTAAGGCGGCCAACAACCTCGAAGCCATCGGGTGCCCTTGTTCTGAGGGACTCAACCTTGTCGACAAGCTCTACTTTTACAATCTCCTTGAGCTTGATGACCATGCCCGCAAGCTCGTTCGAAATTGGGCGATAGGCAACATGGCCACGGCGCTTCAGACCCAGTGCGATGGCGTTTTTGCGTGTCTTTGGAGGCAGTCCAAGTGGCGACCGGTTAAGCGTGATTTTCCAGAATTTGCCTTCGCTGTTCGCAGCTGGCGTGTTTGGCGAGGCAGTGCTGAACAGCCGCTTGGCGGCACCAGCGGCCGGTGTGTTCTGTGACAGGCAGCGGAACATTGCTACTGCTTTGCGAAGCGAGGTGCGCTCAAAGTAATTACAAATGTAAATGGAAAACAACAGGAATCGCCGAAGCAGAGGACAAGCAAAAAAGGCGTGGTGCAGCTTGCGTGAACTGCATTCGAAATTATTTAAGCTGCGAGGCAGCTAGGGATAGCAATATTTTGATGCAGCATTTTATTGTGCTAGATAAGGATTAAAATTAGAGAGATTAAGGAAAAGCCGCCATTTTCTGGCCATGGATACCTACAGGAGCTAAGCCAGCGACAAGCAGATAGAAAGAGATGCTTGGTTGTTAGCAGCACACAGATCCAAAGCGTGCGAGGCCTACCATCCTGTCCTAAGCAGAGGAGGAGGGCTGGTACATGGTGGATGTCTACACAATAAAAGGTTGGTTCCCGGAGTGGATGCGAGCACACAAATGTGCTCAGAGAGTCCAAAAACCAGGCATTGACGTAGCTTTACAAAAAGTTGCTATAGCGTAAGCTCGATGAACGAACCGGCAGCCAAAAGGCTACCAGGCGAGAACTAGCAGCCGGCGAGTGGGAAAAAGTCGCGCCTGCATTCTCACAAACGCATAGATGACAGCAAAGGAGCAGCGCCAAAGCACAGGCGCTTTGATATTGGCAAGTTTCAAGCAGCAACTTACATTCAAACACATGCAACATAGAAGCGAGAAAATCAGATGATGAGAAGAGAAGAGAAGAGCCAGGAGAGCCAGCCGACGCACTCCGACGATGGCTGAAGTGGGATTCTTGTTTTTGGCAAACCCTCGCCTCGTCGCCAAACATTTTTCCGTTGGCGACTCGGCTAACCAAAGCGGCTCCTGTCTGCCCTCTCTGCCAACAAAACAGCCGGCGCCTCGCACCCTCCTCCTTGTGCTTCTGCTCGCTTGTTCTCCTGTTTGAATCGGTAACTTGCGCTGCGCATCTCCAAAGTGCTTTGAGAATGACAGACTCCGCCGCCGCATGTTCGGAATTGCTGTTTGTGGTGACACCCCGGATCCAGCGCGCCTGCCTGGATTGTTTGGTCGATTTGCCAGAGGAGAGCGCGTGTCGACAGGAAATCGAGCGAGTGTCTAAGACACGCTTCAAAACAAGCGAGGAATATGCCAAAGAGTCTATATCGCTGGCAGCAATCAAGGCGGTGTCCCAGCACTCTCTTGCTCAAAGCGCCAACGACAGAGAGGGCGCATGGATCCACCAGCTCCTCCAAGGCAGTCGCATCTACATAGAAAAGCCCGCGCCCAGGCCACGGAACCCCGAGCTAGTAGCGCGTCTAGACAAGATCAAACGGCAGCTTGAGGAGCGAGAATACAAGAGAATGACGGCAAACGTGCGCGCCAGCATGTATGACAGCCATAGCGGCAGTAAGACGCGCATGGGCGACGTGTTTATGCCGGCCGTGCCTGGCGTAAGAATCGGCGAATCGTCTGGCCAAATGAGCTTGCAGCAGGAGATGAAAGCGGTCAACCAGCAGGTTTCAGTGATAGTCAACATACTGTTCAGCGCTCTTGGTGTCGGCTTTGCTGTCTCCTATGCTTCGTATACGCTGACGTCAGAGATCGGCTGGCGCATCCTGCTTGGGCTCTTTGCTGCCCTTGTTACAATTCTGGCGGAAACATATTTGTTCTCTTTCGCGGGCAGTCGAGGTCAGAAGAAGAGGCTGAAAGTGAGCCTGCGCTCAGAATCGGCACTGGTTAACAAAAAAAGCCAGTAGCCATGAGACTGTTTATAAGTATATGTAATAAATTCTTACTGTAGATGTACCTAGCCGCAATAGCAAAGTGGTCTCTAAGGCTGTGCCGCCTATGCATCAGCAGGCGGCGAGGGCCATGTGTAGTCAGCAAATGGTTTTAGAATGCCCTGAACTTGCTCATAGACGCGCTGGACATCGGGATCCTCGTATCCACCACGACTGCCGCTCTGTTTCATGTGCTGTGCATTGGCGTAAGCAGCCAGCGCCTCGCCAACCTCCGCAGCCGTTTTGGCGCCAACAAGGTGCAAGTCGACATCTCCGTACGAGAACGCAAAGCGCTCGGCCATATCCGCGAGCGTAACGTCGCGCATTCCACGTGTCGCAGCCTGCGAGTTGACCAAGTCAGCACACTGGGCAACCGCAGCCTTGAGCTCGGGCTTTGCTGGATGCCACTCTGGAGTAGTGTCCGAGCTCAAAAGGCCCATGGACAATGGGCTGGCCGCGATGACCGTCTTTACGCCAGCAGCACGGAGCTTCGGAACATACTCGGCCAGACGCTGGCAGTGCAGGTTGTAGCTGCAATAGGAGAGCACGACATCGAGCGGGCTGCTGCGCTCTTGCTGGATCTCGGCGATGCGCAGGAGGACCTCGAGCGGGTACCCGCTGATCCCAACATTGCGAACAAGACCGCGGGCCTTGAGCTCAAACAGCTGGGGCAGGGCCTCGTCGACAGCCATAGCAATATCGACAAACTCGACATCGTGGCACAGGACAATGTCCAGGTAGTCGGTGTTGAGCCTGCGCATGCTCTCGTTGACGCTTGCAACGACACGCTTGGCGCTGTAGTCAAAATCGGCTATCTTGTAGCCGTAGCGGCCCAGCTTCGTGCAGATGTGGTAGGACGACCGTGGAAACTCATCTTTCAGCTGGGCAAGCGCCTTGCCTAGCCTCATCTCGCTGTTGTTGTAGTAAGGCGAGGTATCAACCAAGTTGATGCCGCTGCTCAGGGCCTTGCGCACGGTCCCGACCACTTCTTCATCCGATGCAGGGCCATATGCGCCGCTAAACGTTCCGCACCCAAGCCCAACACTTGACAGCGGCAGGCGATCCGACTCAGCACCAGCAGCAGACATGGCTCAGGGAAACAGGAGGCAAGGGGGAACTGAAAAGAGCGAACTAGGGGAAATGGCAGTGGCAGGCCGTGGAGATAGGGAGAAAAAGAGAGGGAGAGGACAGGAAAGGCGCTTTCCCACCTTCACGTCTGGAGCAGATGGCTGTGGGCGGCGAGTGCTCTCAGCTCGGTCGAATTTAGCCTTGCTTGGGTGAAGCTGACAAATAGGCAGCTGGCTGCATCTTAGTTGAAGCCTAGCTGCCAGCATGCTGCCAAAAGGAAATGGAAAGGGCAGGCGATTCAGGCATACGTGTCTACCACAGCGTCCATGCGCCCATGTCTGATGCTGGTGATGTGTGCAGAAGCGACGGAGCCACGAAGCGCACCTTGCATTCATGTCGCAAACAGTGCCGCGCACCCGCAGGCTTGATGAATAAGATTTATTGCGGCGAAGCACAACAAACTGGGGCCCGATAAAAAAGCAATCTATCGAACAAAGCGCGGCAGGATTAGTGCGCACACAAAAGAAAGAAACAGAGACGAATTTTGGAAAAACAGTCTCCCTCCACCAACAGAACAAGGGGAGCGGGTAGGAGGTTCTTAACGGAGACGGCGGGCCTCACGCTCGGACTCGAGGAGGGTAAGGATGTCGTTCTCACGGACGGGACCCTTGACGTTACGGATGATGGAACGGGAAGTGTCGTCCATGAACTCAACGCGGACCTGAGTGACACCACCACGGGAGCCAGTACGGCCGAGAACCTTAGTAACCTTGGCGAGCTTAACCTGCTGCTTAGCGTCCTACAAAATTGGGCGTTGCGGGTGTTTGGAGGGACAGATCCAAAAGGTGTCCGAAGAGTTAGCGACTAGGAAAAATGATAGCGCCTGTTTATGCGAGTCAAACACGGGGCAGAGCGCTTGCAGGGTCAGGGAAAGAGCCGCGCAGAGCACTCGGAGAGAGGGCTGGCAGGAGCCCTTCACAGAGCATACAGCCGGCGCTCGCTGGCTGGCTAGGGAGCTGGCTAGCGGGGCTCTGTTTCCACCAGCGTCGACCGCAGCGCGTCAGATTGCAACTGCAGCCCAATCAAGAAGCCCTTGCCCGGGCTGTTGCTGCCAGATCTGTCATAGCATGCCGGGTTCAGGTGCCGTAGCAAAGCAGCCGGCCCAGCCACACAATGCCTAGGCTCGGCGTGCAGAGCTCGAATTTGCCAAATTGGCCGAGTGCGAATCTGCAATGGCACCTGTCCGGGTCCCGCCAATTTCACGTCCTGCCGTCTCCAGCACTGCTTCTCTGCCCGATACTCAGCACGCGACATGGTCTTTCCCCCGCGGTTCCTGCAGCGCATCCAACGCCGATTGCGCATCCATTACACGTACCATTTTAGAAAGATGCGAGTTGGGGTTAACTGTGAAGAGAGAGAAATCCCCCAACCTGCGGTGTCCCGCTTTCGCTTCACTATTGCGCCAGCCAGCCAAGCAGCCACAGCGAGGCCTTGAAAGAAAAATGTGCGAGCCAGAGGCAGAAATCAATCCGAGCCGAGCCGCGCTACTTGCAGCAAGCGGCCATAGGCTATAGGGCTTGCTCTCATTGCGATGCGCCAATGCACACAGCCAGAGTCGCTGACCAGGCTGGCATTTCCATGTTTCCGTAACCGCTATTTCTTTTCTCTGTCCAATACGCCCATCCTTTCCCCGCACTCTTATATGCCCCTTGAGCACACTCCATGCAGAGGGTTAGTTGCGCGTAGACCACGGCGATGACAGCAGCGACTTCACGGAAAGTAGTAGGGGTTGAGCATTGGAAGCAGCAGAACAGCCAGTGGAGAGCAGCAGTTGGCTCCAGCAATGATACCAATGCGAGGGAGCCAGTGCGGATCACGGACCGAAAAGAGCCTCTGGAACCAAGAAAGTACGGGATGGTGTTCCGCAAGCTGGTCATCGACAGAAGACCGCTAAAAAAGCCGTTACCACTGACGGACGCGATACCGATGCTCATTTCTGGGTGGAAGAAGGCTGGGATCTGGCCGGCAGACCCACCTGCGACGGCCAGCAAGTAGCAGGCGTGCGCTTTAGCCGAATGCGGGCCTTCTTTCTTTATCCGCTAGAGGCAGTTTTCTTTCTGTACTGTATTTTTTTTTATCAGGGAAAAGCACCCACAAACCTGCCACCACAGTGCATTGGGCGATCCTATAATTTCATATTCATATCCAAAACCCGTTGGTTGTCTTTTTTTATATAGGCATATTTGGACACTGCCGCTTCTCTTCTCCATTGTCTCGCTTACATGTTCTAATATAGTTTCTAGGAGAACAATGGCTGAGCGCAACGGGCGGATAAGGTGCCTTGAGTTTTTCAGCGGGATCGGTGGGCTGCACTATGGATTCCAAGAAAGCCAGGTCGATGGCGAGGTTGTCATGTCGTTTGACATGAACGAGAACGCCAACAGAGTGTACGAGCACAACTTCAGGATGCGGCCCAACAACAAGGCTATCGACTACCTGGTGCCCCGGGACATTGAAAGGCACGATGCGAACTGCTGGCTGCTCAGCCCTCCCTGCCAGCCGTACACACGTGGCGGCAAGTACCTGGATGACGAAGACCCACGCGCTCGGGGGTTGGTCCACCTGCTAGAGCTGCTGCCAAAGCTCGACAAGGTCCCATCGTACCTGTTTTTGGAGAACGTGATGAACTTTGAAAACTCTCGATCGCGCAGATTAGCAGTTGAAACGCTGGGCCACTTGGGGTTCGAGATCCACGAGTGTCTAATTTCGCCTGTGCAGTTAGGAATCCCCAACAACAGGCTGCGCTACTTTCTGATCGCATGCCGCAGGTGGCCAGCTCCCAGCAGCCGGCCTGGCGACGGCGATAGCGGCACTACTGAGGCATGGCTTGCTGAAAATAAGAAACGAACAGCCGAGTATTTGGCGCGTGGCCGGGATGTCGTACATGTGGATTGGCCGTTTGGGTCCGCCGTCAAGTCAATGGCTGGTGTCGAGATCCCCAAGATCCCGCTAGCGCAGTACATTGACCCTGCGCAAAACGGCGACAGGGCCCTTTGGGTTCCCGAAAGAGCAATTATGAAGCGCAAAAACCTCGAGTTTGACATTGTCCGCCCATTGGACACGCAGACATCGACGTTCACCAAGGCGTATGGATCGAAGCACTTGATCGGGTCGGGATCGCTGCTTCAGACCAAAAATCTGGACGTTGTAGAGAACGGGTTTGGGTCGCCGGAGAAGCTCCTTGATCTGGGCCTGCGTTTCTTTTCGCCCAAGGAGGTCGCACTCTTGCACCACTTCCCTTTCCACAACCCCCACCCCACCAGCGATGATGGAGACGCCGGTAAAGAAGAGGAGGAAAAGGGCGGCGCAAGCGCAAAGCGTGCAAGGCATGCAAGATACATGCTAGAGTTTCCTACAGGCATAACTCAGCAGCAGCAGCTGAAGCTCCTGGGCAACAGCCTGAATGTCAAGGTCGTGGCAGAGCTGCTCAAACACATACTCTTCGCTGAGCCACCTGTAGAGACTAGCAACAAGCAGTAGACAGTACTTTGCAGGTTGAAACCATATATATTCATAGTATGCAAGATGGATTCGCCAGCACTTTCACTTAGGCTTTGGCAGCAGCCTCGGCGCTGGCAAGCTCATCGGACTTCTCCTTGTCGGGGATGATGGCGTACTGGAACTCGTTGCTGTTCTCATGCTCGAACATGTCGAGAGCGACAATGCAGCTGTCGCGCACAACAGGCTCGGGGTCGTTGATGTACTTGAGCAGGATCCCGTTGACCTCGGGGGTGGCAACGGAGCCAAGGGCCTCAGCAGCCTCGTGGCGCACCATGGGTGCCTCGTCAGTGTTGGCAAGGACGCGGGCAAGAGCGGGGACGCTGGCAGGGCTCTGCATCTCGCCAAAGACATAGCCAATCTCATGGCGGAACAGCGCACTGGTTTTGTCGGTCTCAAGACCCTCGGCCAGAGCAAGAACGGCCTCGTCAGTTCCGATATCGCGCAAGGCAAACATGGCGCGGTACCGCTTCCACAGGCTAGCCTCGCCATCGCAGAGGATGGTCTTGAGCTCAGCAACGGACTTGACGGCAGTAGTCGCAGGGGCAGGGTCAATGGAGTCGTAAACGGTGCTCTTGGGCTTGGGGTCGGCGCTCTGGGCCTCAGGAGAGTGGTCGTATCTGATCTTGTCAAGAGCAAGAACGCAGGTGTCTGCAAGCGGCTTGCAAGGATCGTTCATGTACTTCTCGAGCTCGGGGATCGATGCAGGGTCAGAGATGGCGCCAAGGGACTCGGCAGCCTCGTGGCGGACCATATCGTGGTTCTTGACATTGGCCATGGCCTCGTTGAGGGCAGGGATGGCAATTCTGTTGCCCATCTGGCCAAGGCAGTAGGCGACTTCATGCTTGAACAGGTCCGAATCGTCCTCCATGCGCAGTGTCTCAGCAATGATCTCGGCCGATGCGTCGTCGCCGAGCCCCTTGAGACTGAACAGAGCACGATAGCGCTGGAACAGCGGCACAGCGCCAGTCTTGTTCATGATAAGCTCGGCAAGCTTTGTCTGGGTGGGGGTCCACTTCTGGACGCTCTGCTCAATGAATGTGTTGACCATTTCTGCTCGCTTCGTGCAAAGTTCTGTACAAAAAGGAAGGGTAGACAAGCAAAGAGGATGGGGTGCCTTCAAGCAAAGAGAAAGTAAACCGTGTTCAAAAAGGCTGCTATGTGGAGTGGAGAAGTGCGAGGGCGAACCCCAGGAGCGGTGGCACAGCAGCTGGCCTTAATTTTCGTTTTTTTTTTCTGCTTGCCCTCCCGACCACAGCACAGAGTAATCCGGCAATCATGCGATTTCTACCACACACAAGGCGACACTTCCAAGGCTCCAGGCGGTGTTGGGTTTGTAGAACGCTGTTCACTGAGCAGCCCTTGAGCTGAGCGGAAGACGAATGCTTGTTTTAAATATAGCGAGAGCCGCACAGACAGTACGAAGCGGATTTTCCGTGTGCTAGGCTGAGTAGTGCGGACCGATACTGAGCTGCATGTCTCCCGCACCTCTAACAGGCTCGCTTCTCAGTTGTTTGATATCGGGCGACGGGCAAATACGCTGCACTGGTTCTCGTCCTTGTAGACACGCCAGTAGTAGTCGGCATACTCTGACTTGCCCAGCAGCTGCATGAATATCTCGTCGTGCGTAATGACAATGAGCTGGAAGTTCCTCTGGCCCTGTCTAGACTTGATGATGCGTGCAAGGCTCCGTGCCAGGCTGTCGATGTTCTCCTGGTCGAGGTTTGTCGTGGGCTCGTCGAGCGCCAAAATGCCGCAGTTGACGCTAAACGTCTCTGCAAGAGCCAGCCGGATGATCAAACAAGCCAGCACTTTCTGTCCGGCACTGCAGCGGCCACGCATATCGATTGCGTGCCCACCCTTGATCATGACCACTCGGTAGTTGTGCGACCTGCTGTTGCGCGACCCCTCCATCTCGGATCGGATCTCAATCGTGTCAATGTCGTTGCCCTGGTAGGTGTTGATCCACAGCTCGCGGATGATCTTGTTGATGTCCTGCATCTTGAGCGAGTGGTACCGCATGATCGCCGAGTCAAGCGCCTTGCTGTACTTTTCAAGATCCGTGTTGGCAAGCTCCTCGGTCTTGCACTGCACAAGCTGCCTCACGTACAGCACGTCCACGTCCTTGTAGTCCGACGAGAGCTCGTGCATCAGCCGCCTAGCCTGGTCCTCTAGCTGCCTGACCTCGCCCTGCAACCCAGCACGCTCGCTGGTGAGCTGCGACAGCTTTGCATTCAGCACCTCGCGACGACGCTGCAAACGCGTCCCGCCACGGCGCTTATTGGCACCTTGGCTGTGTGAGTCGTCGCCGTGCTTTCTCTTGCGAGCATTGCCGGCCGAAGGGCTGCCTTCAACCTCGTCATCGCTATCCGGTGCAAGAATATCCTCATCGCCCAAACCGCCGTCATTCTCGTCTGCTTCGTCGTCGATGGCACTGAGCTGGCTCTCCAAATGAGATTGCTTGTCGACAACTGCCTGCAGCTCTTCCTTGATCCTCTCCTGTTCTGCCAGGTTAGTGCGAAGACGGATGTTGTCGGATATCTCGCGCTGTCTGGCAGTGAGCTGGGCAGCGATCTTGTCAGATTCCTGCACCATGGCCTGAGCGGCGTTGAATTCACCCTGTGTCTGCGAAATGCCGTGCTGCAGCCCAGCTTTCTCTGCATTGGCCATCGCTAACCGGTCAGGATACGCTTGCTCGCTGGCAGGGCAACTCAGCAAGGTGCGCGTGTGGTCGATCTCGCGGGTCATCATCGCAAGGCGGTCCTTGCTCTGGCTCAAGTCCCTCACATGCTGGTCCACCTTTGATTCCCGTGCCTTCACTTCGTCACGGAAGTCAGACAGGCGTTTGCGGCTCTGGAGGAGCTGTGGACTCAGGGCACTTGCCCTTTCGCGCGCCTCTTTAGCCTTGGACTCGTGTTCGATATTGTCGGATTCCAGACCAGCTATCCGCTTTTCAACAGCCTGGTTCTCGATGTTCTGGCGATCAAGCTCGCTGAACTTGTCCTGGAGTGCGCGAATCTTGTCTTGTCGAATGCCAACCTCCTTCTGCTTCAGCATGCATTCTTGGCTCAGCCTGTCGAGCTCGCTGCGGATGAGCCTGTCACGGGCCTGCAATGCTGCAATCTCCTGGTGCAGCTCGTCGGCCGTCTTGATAGAGCCAGTGACACGGAGCTCGCGCTCATAGCCTTCGATTTGGTCAACCAGCTCCTTGCGCGCCTCATCGAGCTCTGCAAGCTCCTCTGACTTTGTCTTCAGCACGCCCAACGCTTCCAGCTCGGTAGCGAGGACTGACGACTCCATGTCCAAATCTCCGCTGCGCTCTCTAAGCATGTCTGCCTTGTCGGTCAGCGTTTTTATCTGTGACTCCATGTGAGCTCTGTCATCTGCATCCCACGCCTTTACATCGCGGACAATCGACTGCAGCCCGCTCAGCTCGTCAAGCCGGCGCTCGCTTTCCTTGATATCGCCCTCGACCCTGAGCAGCTCAGCTGGTGCAGAGGTGTAGTCGAGTCTGAGCTTGCTGACCAGCTTGGCCTCGTCGTCCTTGCTGTCCCATCCACGCTGGCAGACAGGGCACGCGTGGTCGGCTTCGATCTTTTGGATATACGCCTTGTACATCGACGATGCGCTCTTGTAATGACCAGCCAGCTCCATGAGCTCCTGCAAATTGGCCTGCGCGTCTGCATAGGCTTCATCAAACGGCTGATTACCACAAACTTTGCTAATGCGCTCTCGCTTCTCAGACATCTCCTTTGTCTGCTTATCAAAGGACTGCTGTGCCATTCCCAGACGTAGCTCTGTGTCCGACAGCTCAGTGCGCGCACCTTTGAGCTCTTCCGTGGATTCGGCAACCTCCTTTTGCTTGCACTCGATGGCATGGACGATCAGCGCAGTGCGCCTTCTCTCGCTGCCCACACTTTGCGAGTTTGCTGCAAAAGCAGCCAAGTCAGGGTCATACTTCAGCTCCTCCCGCCGACTTTCCCTGGACTCCAAGTCCTTGCGTTTGATAGCGAGCCTGGCTCTAGTGTCTGCTTGCAAGTTGTTGCGCGAGATCTCGCTGTTGAGCCTAGAGACCTCGTCGATGACTCCTGCCAACTCGAACCGCTTCTGCCTTGATTTCTCCTCGTACGATTTCTCAAAGTCCTCCTCTTGAGCCTTGGCAAGCTCGTCCTTCTCTCTGGCCAGCTCATCGTTGGTTTGTCTGACAAATGCCTCGTCTACTTGCAGCATGTTGCGCTTCGTTTTGAGGTTGGCGATTTCGGCAATGTTGGTGGATATCTGCTTCTGGCATAGAATGCCAGTATTGCTGAACGCGTTCATCTGCGACTGTGTAGCCTCAATTTCTGACTGTATCTCGCGTTCATCGACCTCAGCGCTGTGTCTGAGTGATTTGCGCTCGTTCTCAGCAGCATCCAGCTGGTTCTCGATCTTGGCCGAGCATTCGTGAGCTTGGTGCTTGGCATCTTTTGTCAAATCAACCGAGAACCCATGGGTGCTGCAGAGCTCTGCAATGGCAGCTGAGCGGCTGGCGATTTGCTTCTCGAGGCTGTCCTGGGCTGCCTGCAAACGACCAATCTCGGAAAGCATATCGTTGAGCTGAGCTTGCTGCTGCTGAAGACGGGACTGGAGTCTGTCGCATTCGCCACGCTTGTGCTGCAGATCGCTGTCCTGTGACTCGATTTTGCGCGTGACGTCAGCTCTCATCTGCTCCAGCTCCGCATCGGATTCTCCCAAGACACTCGTGTTCGCCTCCATCTCCTTGTAGCTAACAATTCTTTGCTCAAGGCTCATCTGCAGGCCCTCAATCTTTGCGCGCAAGCTCAAGAACTCCTGTATCTGCTCAGCAAGCGAGTCAATCTGCGCCGTGACCAGCTCCTCCCGTTGCTGAATGTCGGCAATTCTCGTCCTGTACTGGTGTATGGAAGCAGTGGACTTTTCGTACTCTGTTCTGACACGCTCAGCCTTTGCTTTCTTCTCCTCCAAGTGCTTGAGCTCACCCCGCGCCACACGGATGTCAACTGCCTGGTTCTTTCTGATAGTCTTGATAGAATCGAGCGCCTTTGTGTATCTGGTAGCCGCAAAAATCTCGTCAAACTTCTTTTTCAGTGTGGACGGCTCGGATAGAGGCCAGTTGCTTTCTTCTTGGTGGCAAAAGATCACGTTTTCCAAAACAGCCTTTGACACGCCCAGCTGCTCGGGGAGCATGGCGTCGAGGTCTGCGCACCGACTGCTGATGCTCACTTTGTCCTCGGTACCCGTTGCGTCGAACGAAAGCGCTCCCTCCAGTGTTCTCTGCGTCACGGCCACCTTCTTCTGGGTGAGAAGCATCGATCGCACACACGTCATTGACCGCTGACTGACATTGTAGAACCGCAGTTTGACCTGTGCCTTGACTTCGTTCTCGCCAGCAAGCTATACACAGATGCACGGCATGTAGCGTATGGTGGCAGCCATTGAAAAAAGGAGCATGATGCAGACATGGAGGTGCAGCTTAAACACATTAACTGCGCAGTCGCTTTTTTTTGTTTGCTACTTTGGGTGCTTGTGCGGTATGCGTAGTCCTAGATAGCGTACCTTCGGGTCATGGATAAACGCACCGCCTTTGCTGTTAGGAGGGAGCTCGCCAGTGGTTATGTACTTTAGGCATTCGATGATTGTGGTTTTGCCGCAGCCGTTCTGGCCAACGATAATGGTCAGCGGAGTGTAGAACTCGATGATATCCTGGTTCTGCGGGTCAAACGACCGAATCCCCTGGATCAGCAGCTTTCGAATTACAGACATTTTCCTTGCTTGCAAGCGTCCGAAAGAAGAAAAGTAGAGCAAGCAGACGCAGACAAGATATAAAGAGAAAACAAGACACGCTTGTGGACGAGATGCGATGCTGCCGCTGATTGTTTCGCCCTTTTGCGTGTTGTGGTTTAGGCTGCAGCAGATTTCCTGCATGTGACCTGCCACAAGTGCGAAAGTTGGGCTTTCCAGGTGGGTAGCTGGAGCAGGTGCGATTGCCGAAATGGTTTTTTTTTGGAGCAGTTCACAAGGCGGTGCGATGTGTCTTTATTTCCATTCTGTTGTTTTCTATTTCACCTATACATATATACAGTAGTATTGTGCGCTAGGATGGCGAAGGATACGAAGGCCACCAATACGAGCAGGTGCTTGCTCGACATATCAGATAGCAGCACTCACGATTCCGAGGTGCGGCCACAGATCATTTTAAACCCAGGCGCAAAGGACACGCTTGCAGGGGCAAATCGACCAACTGACAATAGCGCGGACAGAAAAACATTCCGCATGGAGGCACCGTCAGATCTGCTGTCGCGGCTGCAGGCGTTCCTGCCACAAATTGCCGAGGCAAACAATAAACTCGAGGCAGACTCGGCAGCAGATCCTGACAAGCTGAATATAGAGAACGTGGGCGAAGATGAGGCTCAGTATATCGAGATGGATCTTGGGCTAGGCGTGTTTGATATGAAGCCCAAGTCCGAAAGCAAAAATTCTAGCGAAATTCGTATCGGCACGCATGCCAGCTTGAGCGACTCTTCGGATAACGAGCGCGACGAAGAGGTCGGCGCTGGGATTTTCGGATCCAAAGTCATCATTGATCCCTCCTCGGTGCTACACGGCAAAAAAGAGAAGCCTCATATTGAGGTGCTAGACAACTCCGCGTCAGACGCAGATTCAGGCGACAGCGATTAGATATAGCACAGCACGGCATGCACTTGTAGCTGAATACAACTGGTTAAGCGGAAGCGTTGCATTTTTGTAAGGGCAGCCACGAGCAAATATCCCGGTCACGCCTTCTGAGCTGCTCGTACCTCACAGCTGGACAGACGGGCTGACCAGTCCATGTGAGGGGGGCTCAGGTGGCCACTGCCAACGCATGCTTCGCTTTGCGTGCTGCGTGTTCGGCCATTGCATGGGCGTTCTGCCCAGCAACCTCCATCCAACTCGTATATATTTGCGCCATCCCACCCGTGTTTACAGCTACGCTCCCTCAGAGACCTCGCCACACCTGCTTTGCGCTCTCTGCCTACAACTTGCCAACTCAAATATATCTAGCTGCAGAAAACCCCGCGTGATTAGACAAATCCAGCAAGCAATGATCAATTTATTCTCGTGGATTATTGAGTACGTCATTGGGGCAATTTGGAGGCTGCTCCGCTTTCGCTCTGGGAGCAGCGAGGAAAGCGCGAGCCTGCTGCCCCAAGCTAATGCGGCGGCTCTTGCCTTTGCACCCCAGTATTTTAGCTATTCGCCATTCAAACCAGCTCCACATACAGCAGCAAAAGACGCTACATCTTTAGCAGAAGGCAGAGCCATGGAGGAAATCGGAATTCGCCCTATTGAAATCGCGCCTGGAATCAAGGATCTCGGTGTCTCGCTAATCAGACCAGAGCTTTTGAGCGAGCTTGACGAGACCGACCTGTATCTGCGCCAGAAGCGCCTGGAACGCCATCTCGAGCTGCTCGAACTCCAGGAGGAGTACATCAAGGACGAGCAGAAGAACCTGAAGCGCGAGCTGCTGCGTGCGCAGGAGGAGGTCAAGCGCATCTGCGCCGTTCCACTCGTTCTGGGCCAGTTCCTTGAGCCCATTGACCGCGATACGAGCATCGTTGGCTCGACTGCTGGCTCAAACTACCTTGTGCGCATCCTGTCGACTATCGACCGCGAGCTCTTGAAGCCCAACACATCGATTGCGCTCCACCGCCACTCCAACGCCGTCGTCGAGGTTCTTCCCCCGGAGGCTGACTCGAGCATTGCTCTTCTCGACGCTAACGAGCGCCCCGACGTCTCTTACTCGGACATTGGTGGCCTTGATATGCAGAAGCAGGAGATTCGCGAGGCTGTCGAGCTGCCGCTCACTCACTTTGACTTGTATCGCCAAATTGGCATTGACCCCCCGCGCGGTGTCCTTCTCTACGGGCCTCCCGGAACCGGCAAGACTATGCTTGTAAAGGCCGTCGCCCACCACACCACAGCGGCCTTTATCCGTGTCAATGGCTCGGAGTTTGTCCAAAAGTACCTGGGCGAAGGGCCTCGTATGGTGCGCGACGTCTTCCGTCTTGCACGCGAAAACTCGCCTGCAATCATTTTCATTGACGAAATTGATGCCGTCGCCACCAAGCGTTTCGATGCGCAGACTGGCGCTGACCGCGAGGTGCAGCGTATCCTGCTTGAGCTTCTCAACCAGATGGATGGGTTTGACCAGACCTCGAACGTCAAGGTCATCATGGCGACCAACCGCGCCGACACACTCGACCCCGCTCTGCTGCGTCCCGGCCGCCTTGACCGCAAGATCGAGTTCCCCACCCCGGACCGTCGCCAGAAGCGCTTGATCTTCCAGACCATCACCTCGAAGATGAACCTCTCCGAGGAGGTCGATCTCGAGGACTTTGTCTCACGCCCAGACAAGCTCAGTGGTGCTGAGATTGCAGCCATCTGCCAGGAGGCTGGCATGCAGGCTGTGCGCAAGAACCGCTACGTCATTCTTCCCAGCGACATTGAAACCGGGTACAAGTCAAACGTCAGCAAGCAGAACACCGATCTGGAGTTCTACCACTAGGCTGTGTGCTGCTGTCTTTCCTCCCACTCCTCCTGCTTTGTTTTTGTTTTCTTCCCACTCGATAATTACAATAAAGGCAGCGAGTGCAGAAAATGCGACGTTCCATGTTATTTTGCGTCGCGCTTGCCCATGAACGGCGTGCTGGAGGCAAAGTACTTGTCGTTTGCTAGCTTGGCTCTCTTTCGCTGGTGAGCGGCAGCCTGAGGGTTCGACAGCTCAAAGCCCTGCACTGGCGTGAAAGCGAGCGACGCAATCCCAGATGCACTGCTGGGCCCAGACGGCGCCTGCATGTACTTTTGGTACTTTTTGGCAACCTTCGCCTTCGCCTTGTTGTTCAGCTGCGTTGCGCGCACTCGGCCTACAGCCTGACCCATCATGCCCAGGCCCTCCATCTCGTCCATGACAACCACTTCTTCCTGGAACTTGCCGAACTGCAGACGGTCCCTCTGCTTGCGGAGCTCCGTCATCGTGTATGGCTCGCGTGCCTTGCGAACCTTGCGTCCACCACGCCGGGATTTGGGTCCCTCGTCGGGGACTGGCAGCGGCTTGACTGCATTCGCCGGTGCTGCCTCCAGCAGCTTTGCGACTTGGGCGTCCAGGTCCACTCTAAACTTTCTGCCCATCGCACCGTCGGCAGACTCGTGCTGTGCATCCACTCGTGCAGCCAGCGCGCATTTAGCAGAGATCTTGCGCATCATCTTTTGCCTAAAGTCCTCTGGCACCGAGCGCACGACATCCGAGTAGTAGACTATGCCAGCGTGTCTCTTTGTTGATATAGCCGAAAGCCCAGTAGATGTGTGCTGCGCCTTTCCCAGCACCTGAATGTTGCACGCCGGTATCTTGCTCAGCGCTGTGAGGCCGCCAGCCTCAACAATGAGCTTTGCTGCCGACGCGGATCCAATCACGGCCGTAAGGTTGGGTGCGATGAGTGGCATCCGTGACTCGATAAAGCTCACAATTCTGGACTTTGCGCTGGCCAGCTCGAGTATGCAGTCGCATGCATCCCCCACGCGCTCCAGCTCCTCCCCAGACAGCAGGCGTCCAGCCGTTGTTGACCCTGTCACAGTGACTACCATACGTGTGGCGTTCGGCAGGATTCCTTCAAAATCCACCTTTGTGATGTCTGTTGAGTCGCCAATTGCCTTGATGGCGCGCGCATAGTCTACAGGGTTCCGCACAAGCGTTTCTAGCTCGGGGAAGCGCATCTTGTAGTGGTCAAGCGCAAAGCGATATACAACTAGGATCTCGCCTGCAATCCGCGTCGACATCTCGTTGGCGCGCACCATCAGCTGGTACTCGGGGTCATCCTCGATCCTTCCAACAATGTGCTTCTCCGAAACAGGCACTTTTTGGGATTCCGAAAGGGCAGCAAGCAGCTGGTGCAAGCCCTCGCTGTAGCACAGCTTGGCGACGTTTCGGATGTTGGACGATTTGGATGCTAGCTTGCCAATCAGCGCGTCATGCTCCTCTCCGATTGCACCGCTGCTGCTTGCTTCGCCAAGCGCAACCATATCGGCGCTGTTTTCTGCGCTGTTGTCGTCGTCGTCATCGTCGCTCAGATCGGCTGTCAGTGTCCCTGCTCCACTCTGGGGCTCCTCAGTGTGCTCATCAGCAAAGTCTCCACCGAGCTCGTCCAGCTCGGCAAGCAAGTCGTCGTCGAAGGCCATGGGTGTTCCGGCACACAATAGTGTGTCTACGTAAAATAGGATAATTGCAAAGGCGTGCGCTTTGAATCCGCCCACTGCCCTCAATGTCACCTTCAGCTAATAGTGGTATTGCTACTGGAGTGAAGCATTTGGGCACACACGTGATAGGCTGTCTGCTGGCTGACAACCCAGATTCTGCTACTAGCTTGCTGGTAAACAGTGCCAGAGCACTGGCTGACGGCGTCATTCAAGATCTAGCAGCCGCAAAGCGTTGGTGCGCGTGTTGCTTATGCAAACCCTTTTTGTAGACACATTGGCGCATTGGCACATTGACACATGGAATATAGGTCGGATCTCTATCCTCCTTAAACGAAACTGATGACACAAGAACTATGCTGTGAGGGACATATCGTCAAATGCACTACCTTGGCACCGAGGTTAGCTCTCAGCGTTTGCACGCTTCAAGATCCACTGCTGGTAGGTGTCTATGAGATCAAATCCCAGGTCATCCTGGAAGTGGATCTCGTGGAAGGGGTGGTTGCTGATTTCGTTGTACTCCTTGTCAAGACCCTCAGGCAGGTTGTCAAAGAACTGGCGCGTTCCCCTGTAGTCCGTTGCGCAATCTCCGTCGGCGTGGGCCAGGTAGACAGGGGTGCTGAACTGCGGTGCCTTCTTGGCCACGTTCTTGCCGGTTTGCAGGATATCTGCCAAGGTGCCCAGGGTGGAGTGGCTGATGTTGTCCACTGACGCGTTGAACTTGTCCAGCTCGGACTGGTTGTTCGTCAGTATATCGGTGGTGATCCCCGTTGATTTTTGCACGCTGGGAACGATTTTGACAACTTGGTTGAGGATGGCCACGACAAAGTTTGGCGCTCTAGTTGCCTTGCCAGGGATGATGGCTGGTGCTGATGCAATGACGCCCCTGACATGACCATCGCTGTTGCGCTCGAGGCAGTAGTTGAGGGCATTGAGGCCACCCATCGAGTGGCCGAACAGGAAATGCGGCACGCCATCAACGCTGACCTGCTTGGTCATGAATGCGATGTCGTCAGCCACGGCACTACTGCCCTCGCTGTCTCCAAGCCTGTTGTGCCTGCGGCCAGTTTTGCCAAACCCTCTCTGGTCGAACCCTAAGACCTGGATGCCGTTGCGTGCAAACGTGCGTGCTATGGATTCGTACCGGTCGACGTGCTCGCCCAGACCATGGACCAGAACAAGCGTGGCCACTGGTGGCTGCGTGGCTGCTTTGTACAGGTGCGTGTAAAACTCTCTGCCGTCATTTGTGAGCCACTCGGTGACCTCCTCAACTCCGCCCACAACGGTGGTGCTTGCGCTCTCAGTAGCCATTGTTGTCACAAATAGCCAAAAAAAAAAAAACGAGAATAGGTAGAATGCGCGTAAGAGTAGACGTTTGGTGGGCCAGTCAACAGAAAAGACTGAAAGGGACGTGTGTGGGCGGCAAGCTCCCTTTTTATGTGGGCGGCGTGTGGTCCTCTGCTCTCTGCCTCGCAAATCTGCCAGATGCAGTAAAATAAGGGCCATCCACCTGCACACAATGCGTCTCGTCTAAGGTCTTGTGAACGCGCAGCTCGTGCTCCCAAAGCATCCGCTACCTCCGGTGTTGCACGTGAAGGACGTCGCCGCATGGAAGGTGGAAACAAGGGCTCCCTCGCTGTTTCTCATGCGGCGGGCTGTCCGGCTGCTCCCTGGGATTAAATCAGTGCTGGTGTCCAGTGCTGGCCTCCAAGCACTGGATCGTGGGCTGGGACAGCGCCGTGGCCCACCGGTGCCAATGCACACGGCTCCTGACAGTCTCTTACCCAGCTTTGTGCACATTGCTGTCATTGTGTGGAGTGGGGCGAGTAGCGCCCTGGTTGGACAAGCAAGACGACAGCAATCGCATCACGTGTCTGGTCATTTCTACTACACTAATGATGATGGGTGCCGTGCATCAGGCCTGCTCTTGCTGCCCTTGCTCCCCCTTCTCCCTCCTCATTTCAGCATTTGCGCCGCGCCTACACGCTCTTTTATGTCACCACACAGCACAGGTCGCATAGACACGTAGGCTTTTCATTCTACGTCTCTTGCACTTATTTCCTCGCTATCTATTTCGCTCTCAGCTACAACCAGGCCAACTGAGGAAGGGCCAAATTTGTGCAGCGTTCGTTGACCCAGCAAGCAACACCAGCGTACCCAAAGGTATACATTAGCAGCCCTTGTCGAAGCAGCAGCAGCGGCTAGAAGAACAGCAGACATGAACAACGCGGCCAACATGGACGGAGCAGCACAAGCAGCAGCAGGACAGCCAGACGCGGGAGGTCATAATATTAGCGCCGTAAACCTCGGGTATCTCGGCCACACAATGCCACCCGGCAGTTTGGCGCCAGGAGTCGGGCTAGTAGCCAGCGTATCGGGCGTAGGGATCCCCACAAACGCAGTAGCAGTAGGCGGTGTGCCTGCAGCTGTGAACCCGCTCGCTGGAGCGGTCGCTGGCCACATTATTACAAACCACGCTGGTGTGCAGGTGGCAATGCCACAACCTATCAACCTGCAACAGACTCGTCAGCTGCAACACCAGCCGCAAGGTATGCCGGTCACCACCGGCGGCTTCCTTCAGCAGCATATGCTAATGGCGCCTGGTGCAGGATGGCAGCTTTCTAGTATCACACCACAAGGCATGCCTGTTTCACAGCAGCAGCAGCAACAGCAGCAACAACAACAGCAGCAGCAGCAGGGCGCTAATGCACTGCTAGCACAATTGTCATCGCTCCCGCAAAACGCTGGCTCAGGAGACCAGCAAACCCCATACGCACGGATGATACACCACTTTCAGCAGCAGCAGCAGCAGCTTCAGTTACAGCGGAGTTCTCAAACAGAGCAGGCAAAAAAGCTCAGCAGCACACCAGCCAGCACACCTCAGCAGCCGATATTTCCACCGCCGCTTCCCCCCACGCCTTCGATGCAGCAACAGCAGCAAATTATGCTGCAGCAGAGGCAGCAGCAGCAACCACAGCTCTCGCACGCCGAATCCAGTATCTCAGCCACAGCCAACAGCAAGCCGTCCACAACAGCAAGCACGCCCGCGCTAGCGGCTGCTGGATTGCCTCATGGCTCACAGCAGCCAGGACAAGCGAGTTCTGCAGACACAGCTGCAGCTGCCAATGGCACAATGGTCGTTGCCTCTGGCGTAGTCCCCAGTTTCACACCGCCGACAGCAGCGGCAGGCGCGCCGGCTGCAACTGGGACAGCAGGCAACGTTAGTGGCAGCCCGGTACCAAGTACAGCGACAAAGAAACCAAAGGCGCCGCCAAAGACACCGAAGAGACCTGCCAAGGAGGCCAAGCGCAAGGGCCCCACTGCAAAGAAGGAAGCCGGTGCAGTGACTGGTGCTGGCGGAAAGCAACGCGCCAATGCGCCAAGCACAAAGAGGTCTCGCTCGGTTGCAGCGGCGCCACAGCCACCTAAAATCGACACTGACTTGCCTCTGTCTACGAATTCCCAGATGCTGCCGCCACCGCCGCCGCTGTCTGCTGGAATACTGCCGCAAGGTACAGACAGAGGACCGCAGCCACCAAAAGGGCTGCTGCGTGCGGCGACTGTTGTAGGAAACACAGCAGCGGATTTCCGTGCGCACCAGCCATACCAGCAGCAGCACCAGCAACAACAACAGCACCAGCAGCAACAGCAGCCGCCCCCACCGCCAATATCTAACTCATCGTCACTAATGTCAATACATCCAGTGTCGATGTCGAGCGCAGCAGCTATTCGGGAAATGGAGTCCTCGCAATGGAGCCAGCAGCAGGTGCTTGGGTCTGGTCTTGAGCGACTGCTTGACTTTCACAGCGTGTTTGCACAAAGCGCCACTCCGCGCGATCTGGCGTTCTGGAACTCGGTTTTTGCCGAAAACTTTGCGGAGTCTGCCAGCATCCGGCTCGACCTTGGCGCGCAAAACTACGACGTACCAGTTGCCACTGCAGGCAGGCTATACTACCGTCTGTTTACTGAGGGCAGCGTGGTCTCGATGCACATCGCTTTGGGCGAGGCTATTGTCCACAGCCTTGGGCGCTCTGGGTCAATAGTCTCGTTCCACAATGTTCTGCTAACCACAACGTATGTCAACGGCCGCCGGGTGCTCGAGGCAGGCGACTTGAGGGTGATATTTGACGCAGGCTTCCGTATTCAAGTCTGGGCGTTTACCTCGAATGACGCCAGCATCTGCCTGCCACGCAAGCGGCCAAATGGCGCGGAAGACACGCTGACCCGCACATGCGACGCGACAATTGCACGCAACCTCGACTGGCCCAGGGAGCCGCCTGCACCAAAGCGCAGAAAGTCGGCCCATGGCCGGCAGCCGCCTGACGAGTGTGTCCTGCCTTCGTGCGGTCTGCAGCACCTGGAGATAGCGAACACGATGTATTATCTGAAGGACTTGATCAAGGTGCAGTCGCAGCACACCGAGTGCAAGGACATTCTCTCGACGTGGTCGGATATTGCCAATCCAGAGCCCTTCTCGCCTCTGCCACCCCCAAAGATGCCCGGTGTGGAGCGTAAGCGAAATAGAAGAAAGTCTGTTGTTTCTGCTTCATCCACGCAAGCGCCTCCACCAGCAGCAGCAACTGGATCTGCTCTGCGCGCTTCAGACGCCCAGCAGTACAGCACAGCATCGGACCCTAAATCCTCAGCAGCCTCTTCAAAGACGAAGGTTGCCCTGATGGCGCCAGCTAACCCCCCTCCTACGCCAAAGGCGTCTCGGCACCAACAGCCGCAAAAGGCGTCTATTGCCTAGTTTTATGCATTTGAACGCAGACTGAATCAAATAAGCCACTTTGTTCTGAACTGCTACACAGCCGAGAAAAGCAGAGCGGATGTGCCAGCTAGTGGCGGCTTTGGAATACGAAATCAACGACAATTTGCCAGAACTCTTCGCTGTCAAGCTCGCCAAAGTGCGTCCCAATGTTCCTGACAACCACCGTCACGTCGCTGTACTTGCTCTCCACGAGTTGGCTCGCGAATGCCATCGAATGGCCAGAGCCCATTAGCTCGTCAGCCGTGCTGTTGAGAACCAGGAACCTTACATGCTCCGCACCCTCAAACTTGGTTTGTGCAACAAACTGCGGGCTGGCGGCATCATACTGGGCCTTGTCGAATGCCATATCAACAAAGTCGCTATAGGTGGGGTAGGTCTTCACGAGCCCCGCAAGATCGTAGATACCGCCAACGCCCAGGACCCCCTTGATGTTCCTTGTTAGCGCAAAGTCTGGGTGGTGCTGGAGCACCAGGAGCGTTGCCAGGTGTGCGCCTGCTGAGTGGCCGACCAGGTACACGTTGTCCTTGTCGACAAGGTCGCTGCCCGGGTAGTCACTGGCGACAATCAGGTGTTTGACTGCAGCCAGCGTGTCGCAGATGTGCATTGGGTGGCGAGTGGAGGCATCGCTGCGCACGGTGAGGCGGTAGTTGATTATGGCCACAGCGAGCCTGTTCTGTGACTGACGGACCAAACCCTCGCCGAGATTGTGCAGCTCGCTCTTGTCGCCGGTTCTCCAGGCTCCCCCGTGGATGTAGATGGCCAAGGGAGCCTTGCCCGAGTCGACGTCAGGGAGGTAGATGTCGAACGTGTGCTTTGCGTCGTCGTCATTCTGGACGTAGGGGATATCTCTGTGGATCTGCATTTGGCCGTGTAAAGATGCGACGCTTCTGCGAGTGAGTGGGGGCTAAGTGGCGTGTGAAAGAGCGCTGGTTTAAAGCGGCCCATGCCTTGGCGCTGCACGCTGCCGGGCTATCTGCGATGTGCGATCGCGTCTCCCACTAATGGGACTGATCAATGCATGGATAAAACAGCACTGTGGCTGCAAAAAAAAAAACCAGGCAGCAGGTAAATATCGCACCCATCTCGATCGAACGCCGTGCCGTGTCAGCTTGATGGTAGCAGCAGCGGCAGCCTTAATCGACGTGACATTCAACGCCCTCTTCCTCTGCGACCCATGGCTCCACACTTGCTGGCATGCGCAACGCATGCCTGTTGATGACATAGCTGCGCTTGGCTGCCTCACTCGACTGCTGGTGTTTCACATGCTATGCGATATCCTCCTGCCCCCAACAAGGCAGCTCTAACTATGGACGCTTCAGGAGACGATGCGGTGGCGACAGTCTTCCGCCTTGTCGGGTACAAAAGACATTGGCGGAGACCGTCACTGCTGCCAGGTCCTTTCTTCGTCAGCTCCACCTGCCTCCAAACTCTTATTTACGTAGGGCTTCGCTGTTCTGCACCTATTGCTGTTTTCTTCAGCCGCTACTTTGGAATGGCTTCATCGATCATGATGGCATCGACTTTCGCCAACAAGCTCGTTGATGGCGACGGGCGCGCAAGCAAAGTAAAGCGCTGGCTATCAAAGATATCAAGGCCAGACACATGGCCCGCTCATGAGGCTGCATCTTTTTCTGCCAGCACAATGTCGGCAGAGCACGGTTCTGACCGCGAGCCATCCATAGCCGACGACGCAACGCTGTTCAACCCGCCGCCTCTGCCACAGCGCAACCGCGCCCCATCGGCTGTCTCGGACGACTCCGTCACAAGCATGTCTCTGAGCTGCTACACTCCGAGCACCAGCAGGTCCCCACAGCAGGTCCCGCCGAATACAGTAGGTCAGGGAAACACGCCGCTTATAAACTCGAGCCATGTCGACATCGCGATAGCCATGGCTGTTCGTGCTCGGCAGGAGGACAGGATGGGGAACAGCGAGACAGCGGCGCGCCTGTTTGCCGGTGCCTTGGAGCGCCTCTCCATGGCACTTCGGGACCCCACCCAAGTTAAAGATATGTACGTGCGCGAGCGCCTGACAATGCTGAAGCTGCTGCTCGAGTCAGGGGAACATGACCCCAGTCACACCGTTGACTATGCACGCATGCTTTCACGCGATGCTTCCCCACTGGCTGCAATTAGCTCTGATGCGTGCGGAGGTCCTAGCGATAACACCATCAGCAGCAGCAGCAGCAGTGGTGCCAGCGCTGTCGTTTACTCGAGCCAGGAGGCAATGAACCGCGCAGTGGGCAACATCCACACCACCCTCCTGATAACTGCAGCCCGTGCTCTGGAGTTGGCAAACCAGGCTCTCATTCTGTGGCTCGTGTTTTTGGGCAACCTATTTGTGTGGGCTGCCGTCCAGTTCAAGAACTCGCAGCTCCCCGAGACTGCTGCCAAATACCTGGTCAGACTTGGCGTGTGGGCCTACAACATGTGCATCGCCTGTCATGTCCCCGAGCATGCAGTGCGCTGTGGACATGCTGCCATGGGCTGGCTTTTGTCGCTTGACAGGGAGACGCATTTTTCGCAAAAGATGCTGGCCTCAAGCGCCTCGATCCTCAGTGCAGTTGCTCGTGTTGCCGAGGACCTTAACGCACGCTCAGATGGCGAACCCAAGGAGGCCTGAGACCCAGGTGTGCCGCATGTCTAATATCTCCACTCATATGCCACTATGCATTCTCTTTACCCCCCCCTCATATGCCTGTTTGCAGCACATATCCGTTTACATATGCTTATAAATACACCAGCTGTTTTTGTGCGCAACATCCGGCCAAAGTCTCGAGCTGCCTCCTCAGAAAGCACCATCCACGTGATCATACCCTAAACCGACATGCTGCTTTCAGTTGGCTGAGTCGGGCACCTTTTTGGCGCTCGACAGCCGCCTGGAAGAAGGCAGAGCTGCTCGTTGCGTCATTCATATTTCACCGCACAGTTTCCCGACCATTGCTTGCACATAGAAATACGCAGCCATGGATATCGAATCGGCAGATGTCATACGGCTCATTGAGCAGTTTCTCAAGGAGCAGAATCTGCGGGTGACATTGGATGCCCTGCAAAGCGAGACATCTATCACACTGAACACCGTAGACAGCGTTGACGCATTCAAAAGCGACATAATGAAGGGCCGGTGGGATCTAGTTCTGACCAGCGTGCAGCAAGCCAACATACCGCAGTCAAAGCTGATTGATCTATACGAGCAGATAATTGTCGAGCTGGCTGAATCGCTCGACATGGGGCCCGCTCGCGCGCTCCTACGGCAAACAGAGCCCATGGAGATTATGAGGACCACGCAGCCAGAGCGGTACCTGAACCTGGAGCAGCTTCTGTCGCGTACATCGTTTGATTCAAGTCATGTCTACAAGGGCAAAGGCAGCAGGGAGAGCCGTCGCTTGGCGATCGCCGAGGGGCTGCTTGCTGAAGTCAACACAACAGCACCGTCCAGGCTACTTACTTTGCTTGGACAGGCACTCAAGTGGCAGCAGGAGAACGGTCTTGTGGCCCCAGGCGAGCGATACGACCTGTTCAATGGGCGAGCGCAAACAGTGAAGCCCAGCGAGGACAAGATGCCTCGACGGCTTCAGGCCACGATAAAGTTCCCCAAGAAACAGCACCCCGACAGCCTGGCATTCTCGCCGAATGGCGAGTACTTGGCTACCGGCAGCGCCGACGGGTTCATTGAGCTGTGGAGCCACATGACCGGCAAGCTTTGCAGCGATCTGAAGTTCCAGGCAGAGGGCGTGCTGATGATGATGGAGGAGTCGGTTACGTGTCTGGCATTCAGCCATACTAGCGAGCTTGTGTGCTCTGGTGCGAAGGACGGGAAAATCAAGGTGTGGCGAGTCAAAACTGGGTCTTGCACGAAGAGACTCCCTGCCGCGCACAGCCAGGGCGTGACATGCGTTGCATTTTCAAGAGACGATGCGAGTCTGCTGAGCGGTGGGTTCGACAACCTTTTGCGTATCCACGGACTAAAGTCGGGAAAGGTGCTGAAGGAGTTCCGTGGCCACACCGCGTACATCACCAGCGCCGTGTATAGCGACGATATGACGCGTGTGGTTAGCACGTCGGAGGACGGGTCTGTCAGAATCTGGGATGCGGCGTCGGCATCTTGCCTGCACACAGTTGTTCCTAGCCAGGAGAGTGCTGGCCTGTCGATGCCTGCCACCCATAGCGCACTGGCCATCCCTGGATCGCCCTCGGACATTGTGGTTTGCACAAAATCTCCAAATATCTACATTATTGGGCTGGATGGCAAAGTCAAAAGAACCCTTGCTGCCAAGGAGGCGCCATGCAGGGAGTTTCTTACAGCAGCAGTCACGCCGCAGGGCAAGTATATCCTGGCAGTGTCGGACACGTCGGTTATGCACTGCTTCAATATTGCGACGGGGCTGCTTGAAGACCAAGTCAAGGTTTCGGAGCAGGAGATTGTTGGAATGGCGTGCCATCCGTCGCTGAATGTGGCTGCGTTCTTCTCTAGCGACCGGCGTGTTCCGATATGGACCAGCTGACATGCTTCAGATTCAGGGTATATTCGTTGGTTAGGAAAGAAATTACTTTTAATGGCCTAGCCAGAGTGTTTTGTATAGCACGGAGACAAGTGAGCTGTTGAGCTGTCGCTTTGCGCGTACCCGATTTTCGTGTCCTTCAGCACTGGCCTTTCTATGTCTGTGGGCCGAGCACGTCTAAGCAGCTTGCGCCTGCTGTTGTCCCACGCGGGATTCATCAGGAAGATGAGGAAATTGATCATGCCCTGCGTGGCAGGCACCAAGTTGGCCACGACAAACAGCCACATCGGGCAAATTGTGAGGTTGCTTGCAACCAAGACCCACGTTTGCGTAAAGATAGGCACCAGCGGATACAGGGTGATCCGGATGGTGACCGAGCGGATCTCCTTGATGCGCTGGCTAGTGATCGATGACATTGTCTCGCCGTCCCACTGACTATCGCCCTCGGGCAGCCTGGTCAGTTTCGCCGTTGAGGTGAACGAGAGAATCATCTTGTTACACACAGCTATGGAGACGCCGAGGAGGAAGAAGGTGCCAGCAAACACCCAGGCCCACTCAGTCAGCCACGAGTTCCGCCGGTAGAGAGAGGGGTCGGTGACTATGTGGAAGACCTGCGACATGGGCAGCCATTGCATTCTCCTGTACATGTAGAGGATTGGGTGCGTGATGAAGAAGCCAAGGAACATGCTGATGTATTCGTACCAGGGCTGGATGGGCCTGGCGATGTGCGACTTGTGCGTCAGCACAGTGAGGACGAGGTGGATGCCCAGACACACGGTCAGGAACACGAATGAGACAACCGATGCGGTCATGAACCAGTGGACAACACGGAGCTGTATTTCTGACAGGCTCGACATGAATGCATTGTCAAAGGTGCACAGCCCGCAGGCCGAGTAGATGACGTCGCAGGCAGCAATCCAGGCGGAGAGGCGGAATGATGGGCGATTGATCAGTGCGCGCTTGTAGAAGCAGCAGTAGATGACGGCGGCGATGACAAAGCCTGAGGATATGATGGATGCGATGTTGAAACCGTGTCCAACGACTGCCCACTTTCCTAGGATTCCGTGGCGGACTCTGTCGAGAGTGCTGAGGGGAGGGCCGGATGTCATGGCTCAAGCTATTTATTTGTGGCGGCGGTGTGCTAATAGCTGCTGGTTGGTGGTCTTAAGAATAGAGGACATAGAAGGCTGAGGGAGGAAAGCGGGATTTCGTCCTGAAATGGACACGATTTCTGGCAATCAGTGGTTATATAGCAGAGGCAGCAGCAGAGCTCAAAGGGCTCACCACGCACCTTGCTTTCCACGTCCTCGGCTGAGCGTACATTCGATAATACTAGACTAGGGGCTAAATGCATGAGAGGAGCTGTGCAAAGCAAGAGAGGAAGGATATGTGTACATGGAACCATTTTCCGTTGCTGCTGTTGTTCATGGCACAGCCTAGCTGAACGCGAAAAAAGGCAGCAAATAGGTCCAACCGTGAATGTGCGTGATATCGTTCGTAATTTGCCTGCACAGGCAGCCCGCACATTGCATCTCCCCACGTCCATCTTGGACCAATGGCACTCCGCGCGTACTCTCCTCTTTGCTCGGCTCTTGCTCCCGTCTCATGCATATAAGCGCTGCTTCCAAGTCAGCAGCCCCTTTGTCGAGTGTGTAGAGAGAGAGGAGTCAATCGATGTGCTTGCTATCCGATGCCGATATGCACCAAAGCATACACGCAGCCGCCTGTAGCTGGCTGCCTTTTGTTCCTGATGCCCGCCAAAACGTTCGCAATTGCAACATGGCCACAATGGCGCTCGCTCCACACGGAGAACAATGCCGCCGTCATGCATATATAGCCCCTCACTTCCCCCCACGCGCTAGCGGTTTGTGCTCGTGGCACGGGACAGCAAACAACCTTGCTTGTGTCTGCCGATAGTCTTTGTGCCAAAGAAGAAGCCAGGAATCTCCGTTCGCAAAGAGCCGTCTTTGCACAGCTGCACGGCGCATTCACAGACGCACTGCCACCAGACACTGCTGCGTCTCTTCTCTCTCGCCCCGCTTCTCTCGCTCGCTCTCGCTTGCCATCTCGCTATTGTAACTGTGGACATACTAGTGTCTGAACACAGCAGTTGCTGTGCTGGTTACGTCCACCCTTTCCGGCCACCAGGTTGCTCAGCCTTTCGCCGCATCGGCTGGCCTGTGGAGTTTGGGTCGGGAGGTGAGAAGAAGGGCGAAGTAGCTCGATATGCCGGCGCCTATCGCCCAGTGCACCCCTAGATATACGATCCAGAACACGGATCTACAATAAAGAACCTGGAACTACTTTCTTTGTGCACACAAAGGTGCCTTGGCGATTAAGCGGCGATGCAGAGGCAGTTCCAGCTAGGACGCGCGGCGGGCAGGCTTAGCTAAGCTCATTCCAGATAACCGGGGGTCCTTTCCGGCGCTGCCCTGGACTTGTGTCCCGGGCCTGCCCACACGAAAACCACGCCTCTCACCACTGATTTGTCCCCAAGGGTCGCTGCTCCTTTAAATGCCCACTCCCGGCGCTCTGCAGCCTCGTCCCAGCAACTGGTTCCATTCCCCGCCGCACGTGCGCGAATGCATGACACCGCTGCCACCTCTGCCAAGAACACCAGCTTCCTCTCCGCCTCGACTTCTTTTCTCCCTTTCTTGCGGGTGCACCCTCCACATGCGTTCTTGTTTGCCCCGCAAAAAGACATTCCTCACAACAAACAGTCAGCAGCCTGCACAAGCCTCTCTTTTCCTATTCACACCCCACTGTGCCCGGCTATCCAAATGGCAGTAGAAAACACAGGTGCCGTCGTCAGCGGTGTTGAGGAGGTAACCGAGTGGCTGCCAAGCCACAGGGCTGACCACAAGCTCTACACCCGGCTCTTCAAGTCCACAGCACAGCCACCCCTAGCCACCCTCACCCTTGTCCACGGCATCGGCGAGCACGTCGACCGGTACGAGTCAGTGGCGCGCAGCTTTGCCCGCAGCGGCATCCAGGTTCTGTGCTTTGACCAGCAGGGGTTTGGAAAAACAGGCCACCGCAACGGCAATCTGGGAGACAACGGCGGGCCCAACTGCGTCATTGAGGACATTGCCCTGATGAACAAGCATGCCAGCATACAGGGCGTGCCCCATTTCCTGTTCGGCCACTCGATGGGCGGCCTCAACGCACTGAGGTATTGCCTAGAGCGCAACCATGACGGGCATGTCAGAGGCGTGGTGGCATCGGCGCCGGCACTGCTGCCGGGGAAGACGATCACGCCGCCAAAGCTCCTTGTGTTCTTGCTCAAGCAGGTCGTCAAAGTGGCTCCGGGGATGACCAAGAAAACGGACATTACCATGGATATGATGACAAGCAATAAGGAGGAGGTTGAGAGATTCAATGCATCCAAGTACAACCTGGACTACAGCACGCTGCGCACACTCAACACAATCGTCACTGCCGGAGAAGAGGTGTCCAGGCGTGCACCAGAGTTCAGCACGCCCGTGTTTTTGGTCCATGGCGAGGGCGACCAAATCACAGACTGCGAGGCTACGTGCAAGTTCTTTGAGGGGCTTCCAGAGGGCTTGGACAAGGACATCAGGGTCATTGAGGGGTGTAACTACCACGAAATCCACTTTGAGCAGGACCTTGGATTCGACCTCTTTGACGCCTACCAAACATGGATTATACGCCGTGCCCAGAAGGAAATAAAGGCCGAGTGATGGCTGGTTTTAGTGAACAAGTAGGAAAAAAAAAGCAATAAAACGTAATGAGAGCGAGGCTGGGTGTGGGTGTGCTGGTTTGTGCGTGTAAAGGGGGTGGGTGTTTAGATGGGCGGGAGGCGAGACCCACCCGATGTCAGGGCGTCTGGCATTCTCAGCTGGTAGTCGCCGTTCTTCGTAATGTACCGCACCCATGGAAGCGCCTGGTAGCCCGACTTCTCGACAATCTTCAGGTAGCGCACCTGGATGCCCGAGGTGGTGAAGTAGGGGATCTCGAACTTGACCGAGATCGGCGGGCGCCTCTCGGGGTCGTCGTCGCGAATGCTCGGGAGACCAAAGTGCGCGCGCAGGAGGGCCTCCTTTCCGCCCTGGAACTGCTTGATTTTCCACACAAACGCCGAGCGCTCAGGCGCGTACTTGACCGACCCAATGGTGCTCTTGAACTTGGGCGAGTCCGCGTCCTCGGGCACAGGCACGACTATCTCGACGCTATTCGCCGTCGACCTGTGCTTGAACTGCGCCTTGGCCTTGATCATGTACTCCACGCGGCCGCGGTGGCTCTCAACCACGGACTCGCACCAGATGAGCGGCTTGATCTGCGTGTTGAGTCGATACGTCATCAGCTCAAACTCGCCGTCGGGCGGGATGAACGAGATTGTGCGGTCGTTTTCAAACTTCGACAGCCTGACGCACTGGTGGAACCGAATGTCCTCCATCTCCACTGCCTTGCCCTTTGAGCTCCTCCCCGTGCTCTCAAACATCACCTTGTCGTTAAGACCCAGTCTCAGCTCGGGCATTCCGCTCAGATAGACCTTCATTTTAACCGCGCCCTGGATCTCGCTACTCAGCACGTTGCCGTTCGGGTTGACCATCATGTTGATCGACTCGACCACGTCGAGGAACACCTCGTTCTTGCGGTACGATATTCCCTCCGACCTCCACGACACGGCGTTGGTGACGGCCATGGGCGGACGCGGCGTTATCTCGAGCATGTGGCTCTCCTGGGTAATGTATTCTTTCAGAATCTTGGGCTCCGTTATTTGCGGGACGCCATAGTCCATCATTTCGTCCAGGAGCTCGTAGATGATCACAAAGTTGTCGCGGATCGACTCCTCCTCCAGCGTCTTGAAGTACTCTGTGAACACCTTGGAGAGGTGGTGCAGGAACTGCAGCAGCGTCATGGCGTTTGTGTTTTTGCGTGTAAGAGCAACCACTACAGATGTATAGACACGCGGGACAGCAGGTGTAGCAGAGATTTAGGCGCACAAAACGACGCTGCTTCTCTATGCGGCTTCTCTCTGGCTAGTGTACTTACGGTAAACGTCCTTCTCGCGGAGATGCAAGTAGGTGACTCCGTTTTCTGTCATTACTGGCAGACTAGTTCCCTCCTCATCCTCGCGCTCTTGCAGCAGCGGCATAAAGCGGTCGATTGCGCTCAGCGGAATGTCGCCGCGGTAATCTCGCGCAATGAGAGGCTTGCCCTTCAGGTCCACCAAGAAAATCGCCGACGCCATAGCGAAAAAGAGAGAGATGAAAGGGGATTCAATGAACAGATGAACAGAGACAGCACAGAAAAGGGGCAGGAAGTAAAGGAAGAGGCGTGTATGAGGTGGACACAGCAATTGGCTGAGCAGCTGAGATTGAATGCCTGGCGGCTTTCAGCTCTCGCACGGGTCGTAGACATGCAGCAGCGGCTTTGCGCGACTCGGCTTGTTTTTCCAGGCAGGCGACAAACACAGCAGCAAGGAGCGGGTCCACCACGGTTCTCCACACACAAACACGAGGGCTGAGCGCGTGTTTTGTTTGTTGCTGCTGGCACCCCTTTTCTCTTATCATTGTTCACGTTCCGCGGTTTTGCTCTGCCGTTCGGTTTTCAACCTTACTTGCTCAACTCTATTTTTTAATTTCTCAGTCGTTTCACTGCAAACAGCAGCAGCGCGTCTGGCAAGGACAGCGAACAAATGCACTCTCTGGCAGAACGCAGGACACCAGCGGCCGCTACAGCGGCGGTGAGCCGCGAGGGCTGGCGAGCACCAAACAAAGACTGGCCGAGACCACACACAACCAGACGGATACTCGGCCGCTATGCCGACACCGACCGCATAATTGAGGTTCCCGACAGCGACGCCGACGTCGACACCGACGGAGAACACGCACGCACGCCCGTGCATACTCGCGCACGCGAGCGAATCAACGCCGACGGGCGCACAGCCCGGTCAGAGAATCGCAAACCACACGCACAAACAAAGCACGCGCGCAATGCACCAGAAGCGGGCGCGCCGCTGCGAAGATTCATGGATAGCCGCTCGCACGCGACGCAGGAGATAGCCCTTCTACTTGTCCTGCGCGGGTGGCGGAAAATGGCAGCGGCAGCCCAGATGCGCCGCGAGGAGCTTCTCAGCATGTGGGGCGATGCATTCGAGTTCCGCCGCGACCACCTCATCAGACGGGCTCTCGACAAATGGCGATCTGGGGCCATGAAGGCCACCTTCGTTACAGGCGACAGATACGAACGAGTACAGCTGAAGCTGGCCACCATGCACTACCGCCAGTTGCTGTCTCGCAGGGCCATGGACCAGCTAGGGCGCTTGATGGATTTGCGCCGTCTGCGCGAGGAGTATCTGGAGGCTGGTGAGCAGAGGCAGCTGGTCAAGTGCTGGATACAGTGGCGCGTCGAGTATGCCAATAGGAAGATCAGTAGGCTTGAGAGGATGGCCGACCTTCTGGAGAAGGAGAGGGCGGACAGGCGTAAGGCAGAGGTGCTGGCTGTGTGGCGGAGGCAAACGCGGTTTGCCAGAATGCAGGGCATGGCTCATGGTGTACATAAGCGTGCGCTGCTGCGGCAGGCGTGGAATGTGTGGTCAGACGAGCATGTAGCCAAACGGTACGGAGACCAGACGGGGAGAAAGAGCCAGGCGCAGACAGCATCGCCTAAATGGCGCGGCGCAGCATCTACTGGAGCACAGCACAGGCAGCTGCAGGCCTCTGGGGCAGGGGCGGCGGTAGGGACTTCCAGACTGCGTGGCATTCTCACGGCATGGCAGCAGCTGGCCATGGAGCAAGCATCGCTTGAGGGCCAGGCCGACCAGTTCTACACGAATGGGCTTGTGTATTGCGTATTGGGCCGGCTAGACGATGGCTGGCACGAGCGAACGAAGCACAGTGAGGCAGCAGCGAGGTTCAGCCGTTTTTACTGTCTGCTAAGGGCGCTGGGTGAGTGGAGACACCAGTCTAAGGCACGCAGAGACAGCTTGCTCCAGACACGAGCTGTCCGCGATTTGGTCCGCAGGCGTGACCACAAGCGCCGCCGTGTGCTGGTTGCTGCTTGGCGCCAGGTCGCCGATAAAGCAGTGCGCGCGGAACGTCGTGCGGATGAATTTGCGAGAAATTGCCAGGAGATTCTGGTCTCTCGATGCCTTGGCCATTGGTACGCCTCTTACAGGTTTGAGTCCACTCAGAAGCACATTACAGACCAAGGGCGGAGTATGTTAGTGCCAACTGGCGCTAACAGGGCTGCTCCAACTAGCAACGCATACGTGCAGACTCCCATTGATATTGGCACCACTGTTGTGAAGCATGACCGCGCAATCAGTATCCAGACCGATGAGGCCGAGTACAGGGAAAGAGATGACAAAGAGAAGCGCGAGCTGCAGCGCCGCGTCAAGGCGGCAGAGGAGGAGGCGAGTCGGTACAAGGCCAGCAGAGTTGACCCTGTGGTGGCAGAGCGTGCTCAGATTGAACGCGAGGAGGAGCTTGATGGCCGGCTGGCTGAGTGGCGGGACGAGCAAGCGGCACGCCTCAAGAAGCGCAGTCTGTGGCACATCTACGGAGCAGCTTCAGCATCTCGAGGCCAGAGGGACCAGCAAGCCACTGAGCAGCAGCGCATTCAGGCCGAGGAGGATAGCCATCGGATCGAGTCAAGCAGCATTCGCAACAAGCAGCTACGCCCAATGTTGCTGAAGTGGCACAATGTTGCGCAGGAGCACTCGCGCGGAACCAGGCTTGCTGATGGTTTTTACTACAGCAGAAACTCTCCTGCCAACCGAAGACTCTGCCTCGACGCTCTGTCTTGCTTGAGATCTGAGTGCCGCCAATGGGGGGTGCTGGAGCTGGCTGCCAACAAAAGATACGAGATGGCCATGTCTCGCAAGTTCCTGGTCAGCTTGTACGCCTGTTGGGACGAAACACGCAGGATGGAGTCCTTAGCAAACGAAAAGTATTACAGGCTGCTGATATCTCGTGTGTGGCAAAATTGGTGCACAACCGCAACCGAGCGCGTGATTGAGCGCACCGATGTGATCGAGCTGAACCATGATCTAGACGATATACCCAGCTTTTTCAACGATAGCGATCGCGAAAATGTGCCTCCTGCTGAGGCGCATCCAGCTGGTGCTGGCCTGGAAGCCATCTCGGAGCAAGGCAACGATGAGGAGCTGGCAATTTTGTTTGGCGGCTGGCATGATCTGGTTCGGGACGTACGAGGGCTCCAGGGAGATGTCATCGAGCGGCTGCCTGGACTGCTTCAGCGTAGAGCCATTGGTGGGCTTGCAGAGGATGGCGATGCCTTTGACTGGAGCTTGATGCACCAGGCACACCTCATGAGGAGCAGCACCAAGCAGTGGCGTGGCAGGTTAGCAGCCCTCAGACGCAGCAAAAAGACGGGATATTCTGGCGCTGGTGCTCCTCAACAGACCACTGAGCTGCAGCACGCCAATGTTGCCCAGGATGAAGGCCTGGGCGAAGACTCGGACGGACCACGTGCCTATGAACTGCGCCAGTGTGAGAAGGCAGCTGCGGGTCTTCGAGAATGGTACATCAAGAAGGACGCCCTGCGCAGGTGGATGGTCCTTACTCGTGGCGAGCTAGTCGCCAAGGATCGGTTATCAAAGACCATGGGCCACATTGTGGCTGTGGTAGTCGAACATGCGGGGCTGGCCAAACTAGCGCGCGACAAGGCGCCGCATATCTTGCTCAGGCCAATGATCCGCTACTGGTGGCACCGATTCTTTATCCACTGCGCTCGCCTGGAGAACGCCGACGTGCAAGCAAATGCATCGCTTGTTCACATGTGTCTCGTTCGCTGGCTCAGCGCGACCAACCTGCATCGCACCAAGGAGCACGATCGTGGGCTGTACATGAAAGCAGTGGCGTTTAGGTGGGAGAGCGAGGCGAGGATGGCTTTGCTTCGGTGGATGTGCGCGTCGAGCGACAAGCGTGTAAAGGTCAGGCTGGCTGAGCGGTCTGGAACGCTGAGGGATGCGCGTCTTTGGGAGATTGCCGAGAGCTGGTGTGCTGCGAGGGCTGCGAGGGCTGCGCTGAAGAGATGGAGGGCGGCAGCGAGGCACCGCACTCTGCAGCGTGACATTAGTATGCGGTTTGCGGTTGCGTGGAGCAACGCTAATACTCAGAGACACGCGATCCACGCTTGGCGGGCACGGACGTCACCTAATACCTCAATGTTTTTCTCTATGGCTGGGTCTGTAGAGGGCTACTGATATGGCCTGCAGCCTTATTTCGCTGCTGTGCTTTGCTCTTTACATCTATTATTCCCTGCTAATACTACTACTACCACCACAGCTGCAATAATCAGCCCTAGTCTGAGTGCTCTTGTTCCCCGTGCTTGCTCTCCTTGCCGCCACGCTCCTTACGAGTGTGCGGGCTTGGAGAGCGCGATGAGGGAGACCTGCTGCATTCGCCTGAGGAATCGCTGGGCGAACAAGACCGGCGGCGGCTGCGGTGTCTACGGCGATGGCGTCTGCCTGAATCCCGACTGCGCCTGCGGGATCTTGCGCGGCTGCTTTTGCTCTTCCTATCCTCATAGCGCTTGCTACCGCTGGAGCCACTGCCATTGTCGCTCTCATTGTCGCTTCCGCTTGACTCCTCGCTCGACGACCCCGAAGCTGATGACGGAGAAGGCGAGCGTTTCCTGCTTCTCCTGTGGCGATCATGGCGCCGGTGGCGTCTCCTTTCTTCGCTACGACTATGCCTTTGCTGTGACCGCTGCTCCATCTCCTCGATCTGGGCCCTGAGCTTTGCCTTCTCGCTGGCAAACGGGTCGCGGCCGGTTAGTGAGTTGGGCTTAGGCTCGATCTTCAGGTTGTTTTTGCACTCATAAGTAAGGTGGCCCATCCCGCCGCACTTCTTGCATGCGCCTCGCGTGACTGCTGCTTCGTCTCCCCTGACAAGCCGCTCGAACGCCTCGATCCCTCGCTGCTGGTCTCCCATTGTGAAGCGCGCGTGTATAGAGTGTGTATAGAGTGTGTATAGTGTGCGTATAGTGCGCGTATAGCGTGTGGTGTGGTGCAAGCACGTGTGCAGAAACCAGCATAAATGCTTTGCCCCATGTTTAGGGGAGGCGCGACATTGCGCAAAAGTATGGATTCAGGTCATCCCACCTTGTCAAGCCATCTCGGCTCTGCTGCCTTCATCTCCACGCACAGTCGTCGCCCTATTGGGCTGTGTGATGGTCCCAGGAGAGCCACCGGTCCAGTACGACGGCGCGGTGCGGCGCAGCCCAATCCCAGGCCGGGCGTGTCGTCCCCTGTGCCTGCTGTGGACCCAACCCGTCTCTTGCCGCCAATAGGCCGGCCCGCCCCCAGCAGGCTGCCCTATGGCATGCAGCCCATCTCCCCAGTGGTGCGCCCGCCATTCCTTCGCCGTGGTACTTGCTCCTGCCCCTCCGTCCCACCCCACTCTGGCTCACACTCAATCGCTGCCTCGTCCCCAATAGCGCCGCGACATACACGACCAGCAGCGCCGCTGGCATTGGCTGCGTGCTCATAGTGTGGGAGACACAGGAATCCCTGGCTGGCGTGCTGCCAGCTGCTCTTTTTTGAGTGCCTTTTTAAGGAACTGCGCGTGGGCGAGCAGGAACATCAATGTACTCGCCGTTTATAAATAGACCGCTCCGCCTTGGTGTCTTTTTTTTCAGGTAGCCTTGCTGGCCTGCATACATTTTCTCCTTTCCCTCTTCTTGTTCCCTTCTAGAGGCTACATTGCTATTTTGCTCCACGCTTGGTACAGCCTCCTTCCCAGCCTCTTTTATGCCTTCACGGTCAGTTAACGATTCGGATAGAAATTCGCGAGCTCATCACACCCCAAGCACCCGCTCAACGGCTGTTCAGCGTCGCAACACACAGAGCAGCCAGAATTGGGACAGCGATAGCACCACGCCTACGCTAATTGCCTCTACTAATTCGTCATCTCGGCGCCAGACACCTAGTTCCGGGAGCTCAACGCCGCAGATACACAGCCGCTCGACAGCAGGGCTAGCCAGCAAAAACCGCGTCGCCTACCAGATAGACCTCGCACCCAACAGCGCTAATAGCAGCACGGAAAGCATCGAGCTTACGCCGCAGTCATCGTACAACGACACTCGTTCGGAGCACAAGCCTGCGACCACCACAGCAAACATGTTCCGCCAGGCGCTTTCCTCGGTTACGGGCCTTTTCAGCTCGGAGACTTACACCGGGCTGGGCCAGTACCCTAACAAGTACCGCAAGATTGCGACCAAGTCGTGGCTCCGCCTGGCTGCCATCGTTCTTGGCATCCTTGGGCTGGGGTACTTTGGCCTTTCCGCCCTTAGCTCGTCCTCGGGGTCCTCTGTGGGCTCGTCCAGTGGCGCAGCCAACGCTGATCCGCGCCTGCAGTCTATTCACTGCGACATCCCGCACCCTGGCCGGCCCCTGATTCAGTACGTGCTCATGCTTGATGCTGGCTCCACTGGCTCCCGCATTCATGTGTACAAGTTCAACTACTGCAAGAACCACCCCGAACTCGAGGACGAGATCTTTGAGCAGAACCACCCCGGTCTCTCCTCATTTGGTGCCAAGGCCGAAGATGCTGCCCGCAGCCTGGATGACCTGATGGAGGTCGCCATGAAGGGCGTCCCCGAGAGCCTGCGCTCCTGCACCCCGATTGCTGTGAAGGCCACGGCCGGCCTGCGTGCTCTCCCTGCCGACCAGAGCGATAGGATTCTGGAGGCCGTCGAGAACCGCCTGAAGAAGAGCTACCCATTCAGGCTCATCCCCAACAGCCCCGTCGAGGTCATGAGCGGCAAGGACGAGGGCATATATGCCTGGATCACCGTCAACTTCCTTTTGGGCACCCTGGGCGATGCGGCACACAAGACCGCTGCTACCTTTGATCTTGGAGGCGGTTCCACCCAGATCGTCTTTGAGCCCCGCTATGAGAACTGGAACAACGTCACCGGTGGCCCTCAGATGGCACCTGGCGAGCACCGCTATGCCATGAGCTACGGTGGACAGAACTACACGCTCTACCAGCACTCGTACCTGGGCTACGGGCTGAAGTCCGCGCGCAAGAGCATCAAGCTGCTTATCGCGCAGGAGGCATCGAACAGCGGCAGGTTCTCTGTCGAGCACCCGTGCTTCCCGCCTGGATTCCGGGACGAGGTCCCCATCAACGATGGCAAGAGCAAGGTCACCATCAAGGGTCCTGCGAAGGACTCGCTCAAGGGCAAGTCGGCCCTCGATGCTTGCTACAAGGACGTGCGCAAGATCTTCTCCAAGGATGCCCCCTGCTCGCAGAAGCCCTGCTCGTTCAACGGCGTCTACCAGCCCGAGCTCGACAAGACCTTTGCTGAAAACCCGTTCTACATCTTCTCGTACTTCTATGACCGCACCTACCCGCTGGGCGTTCGCGACGAGTTCAAGCTCTCCGACATCAAGGCTCTTGCTGAGAAGGTGTGCAAGCACGACGTCAAGCTGTTTGCTTCCAAGGAGCAGCAGGACGAGATTAAGGGCGAGGATGACTACTGCCTGGACCTCTCCTACCAGTACGCGCTTCTGAAGGACGGCGTCGGCATGCCTGAGGACCGCGTTGTGCGCAGCACTCGCAAGATCAAGGACGCCGAGACCGGGTGGTGCCTTGGCGCTTCCCTGGCTGTTCTGGATCAGCAGCAGTATTGCAAGGCGTACTAAGCTGCCACAGCGCACTCGCACCGCGCCACCAGCACGCCTCTATGCGAACCCCCTCCATTCATCTATATACTTTATGCTTTCCCGCCACCTGTCGGTTTTTTTTCTTTTGGACAATGGTGCTAATGTTAGAATATCTATGCATGTCCTCGAACTACCTACTACTCCCATTCATCCCATGCGTCGTCGTCGTCTGCGCCCTTGGTGCCGCTGTCCTTGGGGGACGATCCAGCCCCGCTCTTTGTCTCTGAATCCTTGGAATGAGCAGAGAGAGAGGCGCCCTTGGCGGGAGGTTCAGCGCCGTCCTTGTCTGCCCCGGCTGAGTCCTCTGCGCTGGCATCCATCTGGGCATTTTCTTTGCTGCCATCGCCGCCTGCCGAAGCACCAGCCTTGTCGCCCTGTTTGGGCTCAGCGGCACTGGTCGACTCTGCTTTGGACTCAGCAGCCCTGTCCTGCGCCTCAGAGTCAGACTCTCCATCCATGTCCCAGCTGAAATCCTCCTCCTCCGTAGCCGCAACTGCTGCCTCAACAAGCTTTTTACGCCTGAGCTCCTCCTGGTCAATGGCCCAGACATGGAAATAGTAGCGAGTCCAAAAGTCCTTGTCCGCGACCTTCTCCGAAACCAGCTTCTTGTGCATCTCCGCAACCACCGAGTTGTCCTTGAGAAGCGCGTCCACGTCGTCTTTCTTCTTACTCAACTCAAAATCCTTTGCGAACTCGGCGAATCCCGACGCCGGGGTATTCTTGAGTTCATCCTCTCCCCTAGCCTCGCTATCGCCAGTCTCGGGCTCCTTGCCCTTGGCATCGCTGCTCTTCATGCCAGGGATGCCAATAGCGTGCGTGCTGGGATCGACCAGGTACGTGTCCTCCGACTCCTGGATGGCGGCCAGCTGGGCCATACGCCGGTCGTATATGATCTTGCGCGCAGTGTTCCGCTGCTCCTCAGTGCTGGCGCTGCCAGGTGCCTCGATGACAATGGCGTCACGAAGGAGGTCTTCCAGATCAGCGCCAAGCTTGCCCATCAGCCTCTTCGCCTTCTCCTGCCGCTGCTTCAGCGTATCTATCTGGAAATGCCTGCTCATTCCCTTGAACAGCCCCTCCTGCGCCGATCCACCGGCGACGTCCCTGCTATCTTCGTCACCTGCTGCTCTCGTAGATTCCTCGGCCAGCTGAGCCTTATCCTCGTCACTGTCCTTGAGCTCTGCCTCCAAGTCCGTCTTCATCTGGCTGAAGCGAGTCGATATCTCATCCATACCGCGGGTGGCTCCGACCTTCACTGCCTGTGCAAACTCGGTGATGTCCTGCTTGTACGCCTTGGTAACTTCTTCCGACTGCTTCTTCACCTGGTCGACTAGCTGGTCCAGCTGCAGGTCTGATTGCAGCTTCTTGCCCCAGCTGGCAGCAAACCCGAGCATGGAGCCCAGCGTTGGAAGCGAGTCGTTCTTGCCACCAGCTGTCTGTGCGTCCTTGGTGGACTCGCTTTGTGGGGTGCCTGGCTCTGACGCTTTGGGCACATAGCCTTCCGCCTCGGCCGCATCAGCCTCGAATTGAAATGAAAACCCGTCCATCTGGGAAAGACGAAACCAAATAGAGGTGTGGAAAAGTGCAAGAGAAGAGAGTGAGTGGATGTGGGGTGGGTGTGCAGACCAGCAGCTATTTTGGTGTGGGCCACATGGAAGCAAAACGATGCTTTGTTGCGTATGTCTGGGCGTTGCTTTTTAAGCAGCGCTGCACCAGCCAACATCAGCATGCGGGATGCTACGTGTCCATGCTTTTTTTTTGCAGACGTTGATGGAGAGTGTATGTAGAAACAAAGAAAGACAAGAACGAGGGATGTTTAGGAAGAGAAAACAGCTGGCGTGGAAAGCAGCAACCGCGAAGGCAGGAGCAGCCAGAAGATAGGGCTGTTTAGTTCTTCGCGGGCTTCTCGTATCCCTTGGGTGCGTTGTCACGGCCCTCGCCAGTCTGCTCCCAAGCAGACGAGTAGTCCCAGTTGCGGAACGCCTGAGCAAGCTCGATGGGCTCCGAAACAACGCGCTTCTTCTCCTCGTCATAGCGGACCTCGGTGTATCCGTGGATGGGGAAGTCCTTGCGCATGGGGTGGCCCTCAAATCCATAGTCAGTGAGAATGCGGCGGAGATCAGGGTGGCCAGTGAAGAAAATGCCGTACATGTCCCAGACCTCGCGCTCGCCCCAGATGGCTGCCGAGAAGAGGGGGGCAATCGAGGGAACGGGCTGGGCCTCGTCAGCGTACGTCTTGACGCGGATGCGCGAGTTGAACCTGTACGAAATCAAGTTGTGGATAACCTCGAACCGGTTGGGCCTGGTAGGGTAGTCGGCGCCAGTGGTGTCGGTGAGCTGTTTGAACTGTGCGTTGGTGTGGTCCCTGAGGAACTCGACGACCTGGGCGAGCCCAGAGGGCGCAGTGTAGATGACAAGCTCGTCCTTCCACACCGAGAACTGCTGCACGTATTTGGGGAGCACGCTGGCGATGTACTTGCCGTAGTCGTACAGCACAGTGTCGGTCTCGCGGCGAGCGGGATCAGCCTCCTGAAGCTTCTTGGTGTGATCCTCGTCCTTAGCGAACCGCGAGGTGTGGATATATGACGCCGCCATGGTGCGAGGAGCGATACCGGCGGCCAAGTCTACACAGCAAAGCTGATGTCTGCAGCTGTTAGTCAATTGGTTCTCTCCGGGCTGCTGCGCAAGGACACAGCGATAGCTCCGCACTGCTCTAGAATGCATTTGCTCAAGTCGCCGGTCATCCTGCGCTGATTGCGCCTGGTCTACAAGCTACTTACTGCTGGCACGAGCCGAGGTGCTACGGAGGGCGCGAACTGACGACAGCATGTTAATCGTAAAGGGAGGTGCCGCACTCTGGCTGCTTTCACTAAATAGCCGTGGAGAAGGAGTAAATGCGCTTAAATTGGCGGAGAAGCAGAAAGACAAGAGACACGCTCAATCGCAGCGCAAGATTCAGCGTTTCGAATTGAACCCCCTCTCCGCAGAGCGGCGCGGCTAGAGTGCGATTATCTCTGGCGCAAAGGCAAAATAGATAACCGCGGGTCTGATCTGATCGGGAAGGGTATTAGATCAGCAGCGCCAAAAAAAACGCCGTGTCCTGGGACTCGGCCGTGCACGCAGAGCAGACGCTGCGCGCGGCTCCAGCTGGCGCTGACATGCGATTGAGGCGGCACCTGGACTGCAGGCCTTGCTGCTGCTGCTACTGCTGCTCATATACGCTGGCGCTGCCACTGCTTTTACTGGACAAAGGCGGGCGCGCTGGGAGTACATGCGAGCACGCAGCCCTAAGCCCTGTGGGTTTGTTGGGGGGTGCGGCCCAATGATTGGCACCGATCTGTAAAAAATTTTATGCCACCAAGAATAGCAGAGCCAGAGCACCAGGCGTGCAACGGCCAATTTGCCGTCTTCTCTCTCATTCTCAACGCCTGCCAAAGTAGCTTTGCTGTCCATCCTCCTTACATTTCACATCTCGTCCTATTGTTTTGGTAAAAAGGAATCGAGTTTGCTCCATTCAGCCGTTCCCATTGAGACCAGGCCGTTACATACACAAAGCCAGACGAGCAGGAAAGAAAAAGCGAAATTGAAAAATGAGCACCGACATTGATCAGCAGGTTGAGCTGTGGAAGATGAAGAAGCTCATTAAGAGCCTGGAAGCCGCGCGTGGGTAAGCGTCTGAACACCTTCTCTTCTGGAACTTTGAAACGGCGTCGTGAAGCAGGCAGGCAGCTACACCGGCGGACACGGCAGCTCTGCTGTGCGCACATTTATTGCCAGCGCCACTAACGCCTTACTGTGTCCTCGCCTTTGCTAAAGACTCATTGTAGCAATGGAACTTCCATGATTTCACTGATTCTTCCGCCGAGGACTCAGATTGCACAGACCAACGGCATGCTTGCCACCGAGTACGGCACTGCATCGAACATCAAGTCGCGCGTCAACCGCCTTTCCGTCTTGGCAGCCATTACGTCGACCCAGCAGCGCCTGAAGCTGTACACGAAGACCCCGCCCAACGGGCTTGTGATTTACTGCGGCACCATTGTCACTGACGAGGGCAAGGAGAAGAAGGTAAACATTGATTTCGAGCCATTCAAGCCCGTAAACACGTCGCTGTACATGTGCGACAACAAGTTCCATGTCGAGGCCCTGGCCGAGCTGCTCGAGTCGGACAGCCGGTTCGGCTTCATTGTCATGGACGGTAACGGCTGCCTGTTCGGATCTCTGTGCGGAAGCAACCGCGAGGTCCTGCACAAGTTCACCGTCGACCTGCCCAAGAAGCACGGTCGAGGTGGACAGTCCGCGCAGCGTTTCGGACGTATTCGTGAGGAGAAGCGCCACAACTACATCCGCAAGGTTGCCGAGACTGCCGTGCAGATGTTCATTTCGAGCGACAAGGTCAATGTGTCGGGCATCATTCTTGCGGGTTCCGCTGACTTTAAGAGCGACCTCAACAAGTCCGATCTGTTCGACCCCCGCTTGGCTGAGAAGGTCGTGAAGATCGTCGATGTCTCCTATGGTGGCGAGAACGGATTCGACCAGGCCATTGGACTGTCCCAGGAGTACTTGGCCAACGTCAAGTTCATTCAGGAGAAGAAGCTCATCGACAAGTACTTTGACGAGATCTCCAAGGACTCGGGCAAGATCGTCTATGGTGTGGACGACACCCTCAAGGCCCTGGACATGGGTGCCGTCGAGACCCTGATTGTGTGGGAGAGCTTGGATGTTAGCCGGTACCTCTTCCGCGATGCCGGAGGCGCTGAGGTCGAGCGCTTCCTCAACCCCATTCAGGAGCAGGACCGCTCGAACTTTGAGGACAAGAACACTGGTGCTGACTTGGAGCTCATCAAGAAGGAGCCCATGCTCGAGTGGCTGGCCGAGATTTACAAGGAGAAGGGCGCAGCCCTGGAGTTCATCACTGACCGGTCGCCTGAGGGCTCTCAGTTCGTCAGAGGCTTCGGTGGCATTGGTGGCATGCTCCGCTGGCAGCTTGATGTTTCCCAGCTTGGCGGCGACGATGAGGACGACCTCTACTTTGACGACGACGATGACTCGGACTACTAAGCGGCGTAGAGCGTGGGGCCTCCCCTGTTTTCCTCGCCCAGGACTGCCTCTGTCCTCTCTCCCATCCTCTGACCGCCTGCTTTAGTTTCTAAAAGGCACCAAGTTGGAATGATAAAGTATAATACATACCGCCTTTTGGAGGCTCCAAAGGATCGGAGGGAGGGCAGCATTGGCTTTTGCTCCCCATAGTAACATGCGCTGGGAGATTTGATTCGACTAGATGTTACCCAGATATTCTGGACTTTGGGCACTGTTTCGTGTGCACGCCACTACATCCCTCGCTCTTACATACACACAGGCACCTGTATTGCCTGACACCCTACGCTCTGGTGAATTATTATTTTTCGAATAAAATATGGATCAGCTGTGTGTAATTTGCAAGTGCGCAACGTATCACGAGCACGATGCGCTGATTACCAGTCTCCGCAAGCAGTTTTGGCAGATGATTCCGATGCGCTCCTTTATCTGGGTAAGGCTGAATCCAAGAGCTGGCGAAAGAGGCGCTGTGTATGGAGCAAATAAGAGAACAGGCGTCAGACATGACAGGACGCTCAAATGCCTGCATGCTTGCTGGTTTGTATGGGTCAACCGCTACTTATAGGGCAACTGGGATTCAACAGACCTCGAGCGCGACGAAAACGTCCCTCTGTTGGCGTGCATTCGGGTGCAAGGGGAGGTGATGAAGACGATCATATTCCACGAACACACGACATCGCGTAGTCCGTCGAACATGTACATTGCGCTGTTTCTCAAGATGTACATTGCCAAGATTGAGAGCCTGGACCGCTACGAGATGGACGACGAGCTGATAGAGTTTTACGTCTCGCTCGTCGCTACCACCGACATGTCGCCAGCAGCCATGGGGATGTGCTACAAGACTTACACGCTGGACAGAGAACAGTACTCGAAGATTGTCCTGAGGGAGGACCAGATGATGATTTCGCAGGGCACCACCGGGCTGCATGTGTGGGAGGCCAGTCTGCGGCTGGCGGACTTCTTTACGGAGCACCCCGGTAAGGTTCAGCGAAAAGAGAAGCTGCGGGCCATGCAGTTTGGGGGAGGGTGTTGGCGGGAACACTTGGAGTGGCGTGCTGTTGTTTGGAGGAGTGCTTCGTGCTAACCTGCTTGTTGTTCTACCTCATGACTGCATTTTTTCCTGCTAGACATCATTCGCGGGATGCACGTGCTCGAGCTGGGCGCAGGGTGCGGATTAGCAGGTAGGCAGAGAACGTTTTGTCCCTCTGAAAGAGTCTCAGCGGAATACCCAGCTGCCATGATGATTTGTACATGTGGGATATCGCCATCTCAATGAGACGATTGCGTGATTACACTGAACGAAAACAGGGAACAGACATGCATTCTCTTGGCTGATGGATCTGTCCAGTTCTTTCTTGCTGTATCTTGCTTTGGCTTTGTTTGTAGGATTCACATGTGCTGCCTTGGGTGCCACGCATGTTATGTCGACGGACTTTAGCCCCGATGTGCTCAAGCTGCTGGAGCACAACAAGGAGCAGAGTAAGCCATGCGCACTTCTCTCGCCGTACATTCCCTGCTGGTCATGCTTCTTTTGTTCCTCTCCGGACTGTCTGGCATGGCACATCTGCCTTATCTACAGACATCTGCAGAGACACATACGTGCCCTCCCCCAAAAAAAAACATCTTGGTTCAACGCATTAGCCGAGGCGTTTTGAACGTTTATGCAGATGCCATATTTTGCTGCTGCTGTTGCTGCAGATCGCTGCTTTGCCATACACCATATTGTGCGCACAGTTCTAAATGCAACTGTTTTGCTTTTGTGTGCGAATTATATATAGATACGACATTCAAGGACAAGATCCAAGTTGCCGAGTTGGACTGGGCGTCAACTGAGGACTGCACAAGGCTATCGGAAAGCGTCGACGTTATCATCGGAGCCGACATTGTAAGTTCCCCGTATGTGCTGGAGCCGCAGCGAACGCTGGTGGAAAATGCGGAATAGCCAGCATTCTTAGATCATGCTGCCATGTATCCAAGTGCCTTTGGGGCGTGCACGTTCGAAATAGTTTGGCAGACTGACGTAATTCGCACATACACATGTCACCATGTGTGCCTCTCTTTGTGCATTCTTTGTAGACGTATGACCCAACTATCGTTCCGCTGCTGGTTGGGGCGCTTGAGGCAGTGGTTGTGTCGTCGCAGCAGGTGGCGTATATCACAGCGACTATTAGGAACCAGGACACATTTGACCTGTTCCTCAAGCTAATAGGTAAGGCTGGGCACATATGGTATATGATGCGTTTTGTTGGTTGGGGAGAGAACAGAGACGCTGAAGACCGTGTTGAACATGTATTTTTCCGCTATCATTTGGCGCTGCGTACATGGCTCATGTGGCGTTTTTCTTCTTTTGCTTCAGGAGGCGCCCAGCGCTGTTTTTAATGGAAGGCAGACTGATCTACTTTACATGCTTTTATTAAACGCACGAATTCCCGATTTCATACGCGTACACCCCCCGGTTTTCATTTTGCGCATACATACACACATTTGGGTGCTTGTGTAGATGACACGGGCGTTTTGGGCAAGTCGGTGATGGACCTGACAGACACGAAGATGGCCGCGCTGTGCCATCCCAACCCAGAAGCCGATATGCGACTTGTTTTGATTACACGCAAGTGAGCGGGGTGCTGCTAGTGTTCCCTGGCTTTCCGCGTGAGAAAGGATTGCTGTGGCTCCTTGTTTGTTTCTTTTAAAATAACATCGCCAGCACTTGCCTGCCAAGGCGGCGTCGCTGCTGAACTGCATATGTAGTAGCACATGGAAAGGCGCTCCAGAGACCCATCCTGCGCATCCTCCTGTGCTTCTAAAACGAGAAAGCAGAGAGGCGAGGGAAAACATGGCGGTGGAGGCAGTGGTGCTTGTTTACACAATGTAATGCTTTCGGCACCCACCCTCGCAAGGCCAGATGCGCAGCGAGTCATCTCGCACCAGGCAGCACCCTTGCTCCGAAAGAAATGCTGTTCTGGCAAAGCACAGCATTCTGCTCTCCCGGAAACGCCCATGCCTGCCCGCCACTGGCGCAGACACGAGGGAGAGAAATACTAGAGCAAGGCTTGCACTTTGCCAGCACTAGAGGGGGGCTGCGTAGGAGCATGTTGCAGGCTTCCAAACATGGCAAGGCCAGTCTTCGGAGGACAATGGCGCACGCAAATGCCCACGGAGGACTGAGGATTTCGCCATCCTCATATCCACATAACGCCATTTCTGCTGCAATGGCACGATCACGGCCAATCATCTTGTAATCAGTCCCTACAAGGCAGCAAATCGCGAAGCACCCCATGCCTGTGGAGGGAAAATTAGAGCACGCCATCGCATCATCCGCCCACAGGTTTTTGCCTTTGCTGTTAGCATTTTTAATATTCTCTGCCTTGCCGCATTTTCCGTGGTTTCTCGCTGGAGCGTAGCACCCTTGCTTTTGCTGTGCGTCTTCTCAACTGCCAGAACGCCTGCCTGCCTGCCCGCCCTACTGAGCAGAGCACATATAACACCCACGTATCCCTCCCGCCTCCCCCGCTCATTTCCCTTTTTCTTTTTTTGTTCTGTAAGAATGACTATAGACTCCTCTCCCTCTCCTTCCCCTTCCTCTTCCAGTTCCTCTCATAACACTTCTGATTCGGCTTCTGACAAAAACAATTCCTCGCAGCACACAGATTCCCTGCAGCAAACTGGGGACTCTGGCCACAACGACCACGATAAGCAACTGCCTTTATCTCGCACTGCTGAAAATACGCGCGGCAAAATGAGCTCTACCGTGTCAACATACTCGCCAGTCGACTCGGGTTACATCGTAGCCGACGCTCAGAGGATTCGCATCAACCCCGGCGACTCGGCTAGCCAGCCCCAGCAGCAGCTGGCCAAAGAAGATAACAACACCACGGAGGCTGTTCTGGCGGCAGGGGGCCGTAAGCGCAACTTCACAGAGTTTGTGGGCGGCAGCAGCAGCACCAGCAACATGTCCTCGATGGAGCTCGACATACTTTCTTTGAGAAAGTACCCGGCATTCGGCGGGCGGTGCTACCGGCACTCCACACAGGTGTACCTGGCCGAGTGTGACAACACGCAGCGCGAACTGCAAGCCTCGCTGCACGCTCTGCCAAAGGCCGAGCAGGTGAAGATCAGCGGCATTTGGAGCAACTTTGCGTCTGAGCCTGCGGAACGCCGGCTATTGATTCTTCAGGGGATCGTCAACCTCTGCTGTATCCCCCAACTGTCTTATCTCAACAAGGTGGTGCCTCAGCAGCTCCGCGTCGACTTCCTCGCTGCTGCTCCGCCAGACATTTCACTCAAAGTGCTCTCCTATTTGGATGCCAAATCGCTGTGCCAGGCTGCGCAGGTGTCCAGGACGTGGGCAGCGCTGGCCAACGACGATATCCTGTGGCACAGGATGTGTGCCCAGCACATTGACAAAGTCTGTAAGAAGTGCGGGTGGGGTCTGCCGCTGCTCGACAGATCGAGTAGGCGCGTGTATGAGGCTACGGCGCGTAGGGCACTGAGGCTGGCGTCGAGTGGAAACAGCGCCATTGAGTTTCAGGCACGCCATAAACCGTATCACACTGCCCAGGAGTGCTACGACTCTGCCAGGACTAATGACAGCACGCCTGTGAACGGTCCAGTGGCTAGCACGTCGTATACGTTTGCGCTCCCCACATCAAACGTTACAATTGACCCAGCGCTGCCGCAAATGCAAACACAGCAGCATCAGCAGCAACAACAACAACAACAAGTGCAGAGCCAGCAAATGATCCCCGTGTCGTCCCTCATTAATTCATCAGACCTCGACGTGTCGCTTGTCAGCAGTGTATGTGCGCCGCAGAATACTGTGCAATTCATGCAAGGACCACAACAGCAGAACAATGGAGGTGGCAGCACGGGGTCATCCGGTATCCCACGCCGCCTGTCGTACTTGCATATTTCTGCAGATGCCGAGAGCGGCAACGTCAGCGACAGCAGCAGCTCAGGCAGCAACAGTGCCCAAGGCTCCAACAACGATGAAAGCAGTCCCCGTGGTCCTACGGGTGCCAGCCACAAGGTTAAGCGTCGTCCGTGGAAGGATATTTTTGCAGAGCGTCAGATCATTGCCAACAACTGGCGCAAGTTCCGCTACCACGAGTCCCAGGTGCCCGCACATGCCGACGGCATTTTGTGCGTGCAGTTCAACGACGAGTACATGATCACTGGGTCGTACGACAGCAAGGTGCATGTGTGGGACGCGGAGACCTTCGAGCTGGCGTGCGAGCTCACCGGGCACACGATGCCTGTGCGGGCGCTGGAGTTTGACGACTGCAAGCTGTTCAGCGGCTCGCTGGACGGGACCGTGAGGATCTGGAATTACCGCGACGGGACGTGCATTCGCACTTTGAGGGTGTTTGAGAACGGCGGTGTGATTTCCCTGCACCACCAGAAGGGCACACTGGTCGTGGGCGGTGAAAACGGATCCATCCGCGTGTACAACATTGCCAAGATGACCAGCTTTACGCTCACTGGACACACGGACTGGGTCAATGCCGTGCGGCTGTATGGCGACAACACGCTGTTCTCTTGTTCGGACGATATGCTGGTCAAAAGGTGGGACCTCGAGAAAAGGCAGTGTGTGCGCACATACACGGGCCACTCGCACCACGTGCAGTCGCTCCAGCTGTCCAGTCGTGCGCCGCCGTCTCTGGACAGCTCGCCGGCAAATGCATTTGGCAGACGGCGGCCACTGGCCAAGGACTGTGCCGAAGATTCGCGCCCATTCCTGATCACTGGCTCGCTGGATAGCACGATGCGCGTGTGGGATATTGAGACTGGCGAGTGCTTGGATACGGTCTTTGGGCATGTCGAGGGCATTTGGTCCATGGCATTCGACTCCCTCCGGATTGTGTCTGGGTCTAACGACGGAACTGTAAAGGTCTGGGACACCTGCTCTCATGCTTGCTTGTTTACTCTCCAAGCGTCCCCAGCGGCCATCAACTGCGTGGCCATCAGCGACACGAGGATCGTTATTGGCGACAACGACGGCAATGCGCATATTTACGACTTCCGCGATGGCGCAATCCATCACTGAAGTGGACCAAAACACGGAGGTGGCTTGAGGCTGAAAGCTATTTGAACGCAGCTTTGCTCTCTCGGTTGCCCTCGCATACTTCAATGATATTCTACGCATCTTTTACGAGGCATCGCATTTAGCCTTGGCTTCCATTTTCCTTCATACCTGTTTCATTAACTCCCTGTCTTGTACAACTAACGCTTCTAAACGTATTTCAGAGAGCCTGCATTCCTTGCGTGTGTGAGGCATATCCAGGTGGATGTTTTGTTTCTATGGCAAACCTTGGCATTCAAAGTAGGGTCATGCGTGGCTGGCTGCTGGGTTTCTAACGCAAATCGTAGGGGGCTTCATTCGCATTTCACTCCACACCAGTTTGCTTGACGCACACCCAGTTCGTATGCGCACTGCCTGCCCCTGCTTGACCATACACCTGTCGTCGAGCCTATGAGTATTTTTGGCTTTGGTAAATGCTGCTTGCTGGATTTTTCTCTGTATACGTAGACGACACACATCTCTTCTCGCCTCTCTTGCGTGAGTTTTGGCACGTTAGCTGGAGCGAGTATTGCCAACTGTAAACTATCCCCTCATTGGCTATTTGCTCTGTGGGTGCGTGACGGTGGTTCTATTCACATTTTGTTTTATTCAGACAAGTATATGGAGTGTATATCTATTCCTGAGAATACTTGAGAACATGGCGATGAAGCCGGCGCTGGCATACCAAGGCATCTGGCCAAACCCAGAGGAAATGCCTCGCACTACGAACGGCCACCCGCTGCGTGTGTATATAATGCAATCCACCTCGCTTGGTCAAGCAGTGTGCTAAGCAGCAATAAAAAGGCACATGTACTTTCTGCCTGCTCTTTGAGCCTTCACTCTTCCCCCCCCACCTCTTTTCCCCTTCTCCCTCCACTCACTTCTTCCAGCCAAACCACGCTCATTTCGCTGATAGCAATGTCTAAATACGGTTTTGTGCTTGCGTTGCTCCTGGTGGTTATTGGAAACGTCGCCGCACTTGATGTGCGAGATTGCAAGACGAAGAACGATCCGCTCTGCACTTCGTGACAATGTCTAAGGATACGCTTATGAGCAAGCAAGCTTTATTTTCAGACTTTTTCCAATTTCCCCTTACTATTCCAAAGCGGGTTTCACCTTACTAAAATAAATCCATTCAAAAGTGCTGCTGTGGTGTTGCTGTGGACACGCTGTTGGCCAGAACATGCACTGCACCTCCATCTCCCCTCACCAGCACAGGTCTCTGTTGGTTATCTTGGTTGCAGAACGCATACATATATTGTGTCTTATTTATAGGCTCTTGGCGCAAGGTCCATGCCTAGATTTCTGACTCCATGCCAGGTCTGAGTGAAAAATGCGTGTGCGCAAGAACGGCAGTTTGGCAGAGAGCATCTTGGCTCTCCCACATACCAGAAAGCAAAATAGTAAACGGTGGCAGATAGACAAATGCCATCCTCCTCGCTTCCCTTGCTTACTCTCTACTACATAATTTAGCACTGTATCTGGTGGTTTGAAGCACCTGAGGGCCTACGGGTTGTTAAAATGGCCTATCAGCGCATGCAGCATGGGTTTTAAAAAATCGACTCTGAAGCTGGTGTCCAGCCTGTTTGCATTTAGTGGGGGTCGATTAGGCTGTCATGTATGCGGCCCCTTGAACACATTTCGCTCATAGCGCATCAACATCTGCTGAAGCAGGCTTTTTCCCCATTCAGAATCCTACCATGACCACCATTGCCTGCGACGCCATCATTCTGCCACGCATATAGGGCCGGGATAGCAAGATGGCTGTGCTCACGAATGACTGCCTACAGCCCTCTTCCCGCCCTTCACTAGGACCCTGTGGCAACATGCAATGGCTTCAATAGGCAAAAGGAACAGTGTACACAGTCCTCATTGGACGCATCTGACCCGCGCCTGTCTCTACGATATCCCCCTTCGATTGTTCTTTGCTGCTGCTGCGCTCGCCAGCAGCGCGCGTATTGTACTAATAATACACCATGTCATTGTGGTATTGTAGCTGCAAAAATATGGCCGAGCTTGAAGTATGGAGTCAATGGAACATGATGCATTCTCAGGAATTCATATTGCAGCACCCCTTCCCTATGGCATATATTTTGGCTGGCTGTGATCGTATACAGGCGCTATATACCATTCGCTTCCAGTCCTATTTAAATGTATGCTCTGCATTTGGGGCTCTCTCTTTCACTCTCACTTCTCTATTCATTTAGAGCTACTGTTATCTCCCCACTAGCTGAAGTATTGTACACCGCTTTCACATTCAAAGCCGTTCTTTTGAGCATGAGGGCATTGGCAGCCTTTGCGCTCCTTGTTTATATCGGGTGCGGAATCCCCCACTACTGCTTGGCTACGCTGCCTCCAAGAACCCTCCATACCACCATCGTTGCTGTCGCTCACAGCAGCTACAGCCACGAAAATAAGGTAGCCAGCGTGGCCGACTACGGAAGGCCATTTCCCGCCAGCATAGCTGCCACCTACGTGCCCGGGTGGCCCGGGATAGGCAGCAGCCAGAGCAGCTACGATGTCATCTACTTCCCGCAGAACCAAGCCACAGCAAGCACATTCAACCCCGCGCTGATGCTGTGTCTGGTCAACAACTTGCGCATCTCACGGGGACTCATGCCCGTCGTTTACCACGACAGACTGATGCGGCTGGCCCAGGCTCACTCTAGGTTCCAGGCTTACTACAAGGTGATTACGCATGCAGATACTGCCGGGCAGATTGGCGATAGACTCAGTACGCTGGGATTCGACTGGGGCATTTTGCTCGAGAACGTCGGGGCTGGCGCCAACAGCGAGCCGGGCATTGTGGATGCGTGGTCAAAGTCCCCTGGCCACCTGAGCAACATGCTGAATCCGGATGTCAGGTACATGGGTGTGGACGTGTTTAATGGGTTCTGGGTGCAGGACTTTGCCTCGCCGAGGGACAAGGGCTATGTGGTGCCAACAAGCCAGATTGACGCGTGCCCGTCTCTCAGCGATCTCACCATATACTACTAGGAGAGCAGCCGCGTCCACCCTATCTCTCGCATTTATTTATTATTTATTTTCCTTTTTGTTGGTGGTGAACACTGATTTGCTTATATACTCAAGGAAGAACAATGAAGGAAAGACGGTGGTGGAATACACACGCAGGATTTTATCCGTAGCAGCGGATGTTGTCAGAGCAGCCCTTGGCCGCGCACTGGCCGCCGTTCTCCAGGTACTTCTGGTGGTACACCTCAGCCGGGTAGAATGTGCCCGCACGCAAGATCTCGGTAGTAATCGGGCTATCATGCAGCTTCTGGCGCTCGGCCTTGCTGGCCTCCGCCAGCTTCAGCTGCTCGTCGCTGTGCACAAAAATGGCCGATCTGTACTGCGTGCCAATATCGCCTCCCTGTCTGCTGCCCTGCGTGGGATCGTGCTTGTTCCAGAACGCAGTCAGCAGAGTGTCGTAGGAAATAACCTTGGGGTCGAACTCCAGCAGGACTGCCTCTGCGTGTCCTGTGGCTCCCGAGCACACCTCGCGGTAGTCCGTTGCGCCCTCGCGACCGCCTGTGTAGCCCACCTGTGTCTGAACGACGCCTTCTTTGCGCTGGAACACGAGCTCAACGCTCCAGAAGCAGCCGGCGGCGAAGGTGGCGAGCTCTGTGCCTTCCTGGGAAGCTGTGATGGCGGTCGGGATGGTTTTGTCTTTGGAACTCATTGTGGAGGTGAATATGCGGGCGAAGTGACCTAGGCGTTTGGCTGTAAGCGTGGCAAAGGTGTTTCGAAGCATACAAAAATAAAACAGGAGCAGGAAAAATGAAGTAAGAGGCTGAAGAGTGAGGAGGGGCAGTTGTGTGGGGCTGGGGCTGAGGCTCTCTTTTATGTGGAGCAGCGCGCGGTGGGCATTAGTAATCTGGACGGATTTAGTACCCGTGCCAGGATGCCACCCGCCTGGCTGTTTTTTCTCTAAAGGCCTCTGCTCTAGGTTTGCTGCTAACAACAGCCGAGGCAAACAGGGAAATCAAACGGTGATTCGCCCGAGTTGGCGCCATTTTCCCACTCGCTTGAGCATAATCACAGAAGCGCAGTTCCTAATTAGGAGACACCTCCGCCTTCTACCTGTTGTCGGGATTACCCGCAGTGCCTGAGCAGATGCGTACACAAATACTTCGATGATCCTGCTTTCCCTCTCTGGGGTTCTTTAGCTTCGCAAACACCCCCTTCGCTTTTATTCTAATACACTCGCTTCACTATTCGCTTTGCTCGCTCACTCAACAGAGCCCTTTATGGCAGGCCCCAGCGGAGCTTGGTGCTGGCTATGAGGGCGGTGGGCCTTGGGGCAAACAGACGCGTTTTGCCATCAGCCATCACGCCTGGCGAGTGGAGTGGGTGCTTCCACTGTGGAACGCCCACGCTGGTCCCTCGGAAAGTCCATGCCTCAAAAGGCTGCTGCTGTCTCTGGTGCCGAGCCGTGGAAGGGAGCCGCGGCTGCTGTCGGGCGCTATCAGATAAAAGCACCCTGCAGTCCCCAGCTCAAAGAGCCGGTGCCATGTGCTTGTCTGTTTGCTTGTTTCAGTTCATAGCTGTCCCTCACACACGTTTATTGCTAGTAGTGCAAACAATGAGCCTCCTGCGTGCACCCAGCAAGCAGCGTGCATACTCGTCCATATCTCCGCCAACAGACGATGTGGCTGGGGCGCAGAGGCACAGCTGGAGCAGGGACAAAGCGGTGGTGCTAGCTAGCATCTTCTGTATCAACTTTGTGACCTCGCTAAACGCCAGTGCTACTGCAACGATTCTGCCACAAGTGCTGACCGAATTCAGCGCGCTGACCAAGTCGGGGCTCATCGGCATCGTGTCGTACCTGCTCATCGCCGGCATGCGCCCTGTGTTTGCAAAGATATCAACTGCACAGGGCCACATGCACGCACTCGTTCTATCCATGATTCTGCATATATCTGGTCTTGCGCTGTGTGCCATGTCAGGCGGAGTGAAGGGAATCGTTGTTGGCTCCGCGCTGGAGACCCTGGGGCAGGCCGGGTATGGAACCACGGTAGCGATTGTTATTGCTGATACGCTGCCTCTGCATTTGCGTGGGTCGGTTGCGGCGTATGTGACTGTACCTAATGTGGTGAACTACTATTTGGGAGCGGTTGTCGGGCAGGCGATGATTCTGCAGTGGCGGTGGGTTTATGGGCTGCTGGGAGTTCTTGCGCTGGTATGCGTGGGCCCCTCAGTATACAGTCTTCGTAGGGTACGCATGGTGCCTGGCACACACCCCAGCATCGACAGCGCCAAGGCAGCACCCAAACTGCCAGTGCCACTTGCAAAGAAAGCCTGGGATCTGTGCGTCGAGCTGGATGCTCTAGGTCTGGTTTTGCTATGCGGCGGGTTCATGGCTGTTCTGGTTCCTCTGACGCTGCAGCACAACATGGTAGGCGGCTGGCTAAGCACACAGACACTCGCCCCACTGGTCCTCGGTGGCCTGTCGCTCGCATACTTCGTCTACCACGAGCAGCATATGGCGGCCAACCCCGTAGTGCCGTTCAGGATATTCAAGGTGTGCACCTTCACCTGCGCAATATTAGCCAGCACATTGTTCTATTTCACCGCCAACGTAGCCCTGTACTACTTCAGCGCCTTTATCCAGGTGACGCGCGAAGTCCCGGCACAAACCGCAATGTTTCTCCAGCTCGGCAGCACCGTCTACCAAGTAGGCGTGATGCTTGGCGGATGGGCCATGCAGAAATCCAGGCGGTACCGGCGGTGGGCATGGGTCGGGTGGGTGCTGTGGACGTTGAGTGTAGTGCTGATGCTGCGCACGCGTGGGTCCCGCACAACCACTAACCTGGAGATCGCTTTTGTACAGGCTGTCTGGGGTCTGGGCAGCGGGATGGTTGTCGGAAGCGTTGGCGTTGGCGTACAGGCAGCGGTTCTTGACTCGGACTTGGCCATTGCCATCACGCTATATGGAATGGCCATGTATTTGGGTGGCGTGCTGGGCGAGGGTGCTGCCACCACGATCTGGGTCAACGTGCTGCCCAAACAGCTGGATGGGCGGCTGGACCCCGGCGTGGATGCTGATAAGGCAATAAATAGCTTGCAGTACTATTTCTCGCTGCCTCAGTCGCAGCGGATGATAGTGCAGGACGCATATATTGAAACGCAGAGAGTGCTGACCAAGTGCGGCATAGCGTCGATGCTCGCTGCTGGTGCGGCGATGATTGGGCTGGCTCCATACAGCCTTGGCAGCGGGACATAGGACGACGGGTGTCGCACGCTTGGTGAAATGCTCGCTGTGTGGGAATGCCGAGCTGGGGAGGGGTGTTTGTGGGTATTGATATCAGAATTTGAGCATCCGTAAGGAAGTGGCCAAAAATAAATGGGACAATGCACTTCAATGATTTCCACTTGCCAAGACACTTCCAATCCGTATATCCTATACCGCTCCTGCGATTTTCCACCTTAGCGTGTGCAACCTTGCTGCTGAAACAGGGGGCTGAGCGATGTACACCTCTCCACTGTGCCCCTTCCATGGTGTTTTCTGCAGCAGCGCAAAGCGGAAGGAGGGTGTCGGCTAGCGCCTTCGACATAGCCTCCAATAGGAGCAATTGAGGTGTCATGGCTTTTGCTCCTTTCTCGTTATACCGCCCCTGTATTGCTGCTGATTTCAGCGCAGCCCATGTTTCTAGAACACAAATGGTTTTTTTATATCCAAGATGCTGAAAGGGATATGCTGGAAGATATGTGTGCGCCAAGCTGCAACAGCGACCTTTGCTCGCTTTTACTTATCGGCTGGCACAGCTACGCCCTCCCATCCTCTCCTCTCTTGCTGGTCATTGTATCGATAATTCGCTGTCTTGTATCTTAATTTCTCCACAAAAATCGGTATTTGCATACACATTCGCTCTGTATTTGTAGTTTTAAGGCATGGTGGCGTTGGTTTTCAACAAGCGGATTACAGCCACCGTGGCTGTGGTTGTTGTGGTAGGGACCGCGCTGGTTCTTAACCACATCTACGAGTGGCACACAGCACCACCATACCTGGTTCATGGCACCGGTCCTTCCCACCGCCGACACAACAGACAAAGGAGCCCTTCGCTGGCTGTCATCATGCCAGTGAACAACAACACAGACCTGCAGTTCTACCGCAACATGTGGGTGCGCGATTACCTGTACCCCGTGTGCGACTACATGGAGCCTCACTGTAGCATAGTTTGCAACCGCAAGTCGACATGGAAGACGTTGGACAAAAAGACCATGTGCTTCACGAATATCATCAAAAAGGAGTTCAAACAGATCGATTTCTTCATCAAGCTGGACGACGACGCGATAGTTGACCGCGACTATATCTTTGAGACCATGGAAAAGTACAAGGACTATAGGGAGCCCGTGTACATCAGCGACTTCATCCTCAACCTTGATGGCAGCAACCTGGCTCTCAACGGCAGCTACTACGGGAACGGCAAGTTCTACATGTTCAACCGCAGGCTTGTGGATTGCATCGATACTGCCATTAGGTACAGGGGCCAGCGCAACGAGGACGCAGTGTTTGGAGCGATGGTGTATAACGGGTGTGGGCCGGGCGTGGTGAAGATCCTTGAGGACGACTCGAGGCTGTGGCATAGAGGGTACACGAGCAAGAACAAAAACATCGACCTTGCTGCGATTAAAAATCACTAAGCGCCAGTGCCATATTCACACAGCCGCCTGTGGCCCCGCATTGCAGCTTTAGGTTGCAGATCCTGGCTCCCCTCGAATAGAAAGCATGGCGTTGTGCGCTTGTGTGGGGATGGGGGGGTTTTTTGAGCTGCTGGCATAGCCTGAGCAATTTGTAGCTCAGGAAAGCATGCCATTCGGCGCTTGGTCTACGAGAGGGGCTGGCGGCTAGAAACAGGTTCGCTGGCTGTTTTGCTATGCTCTTGTGAGGAGGAGGCGCCGCGTTTGTTTGCTCTTGTTTTCCGTCTCTTCGCCGATTCGCCTGCCTCTAATATCTACTTTCCTCATACTTTTCCATCCAACTCTGTCGCCTTGCTCTCTGTCGCCGCTATCTACGAGCAACAAGACGTCGCCTCTGCCTGCCCCGCAAAACGTCACCCACGGTCTATACGACTCATTATCTATAAGGAACAGGGCGAGCAAAGGGGGCTTAGGGATAATGGTAGGCATAGTGTCCTTCAACCGCCGCGGCGCTCTGGTGCTCCTTGTACTGGGCGTCCTGGCTACAACCACCTTATTGCTACACTGGGGTCGCAGCGACGGCAGGCCGTGGTCGCAGTTCTTCTCGCAACGGCCGCCCAAGCCTGTGTACCGCCACCCGCTGGCAATCATAATGCCTGTGAACGAAAAGACAGACCTGCAGTTCTACCGCAACATGTGGACACGTGACTTCCTCCACCCGGTGTGCGATTTCGACGGGCCACAATGCAGCATTGCATGCAACCAAACGTCGACATGGGAGACGTTGGACAAAAAGACAATCTGCTTCGCCAATGCGCTTCGCCAAAACTACGCGGATACAGAATTCTTCATCAAGCTGGATGACGATGCTCTGGTGGACCACGATTACGTCTTTGGGCTGATGGAGAAGTACAGAGGGCACGAGGAGCCTGTGTATATCAGCGACTTCATCCTCAATTTGGACGGCAGCAACCCGGCTCTCAACGGCAGCCACTACGGGAACGGCAAGTTCTACATGTTCAACCGCAGGCTTGTGGATTGCCTCAACACCTCCATTGAGTATACGGGCCAGCGCAACGAGGACGCAGTGTTTGGAGCGATGGTGTATAACGGGTGTGGGCCGGGCGTGATGAAGATCCCTGAGGATGACAGCAAGATCTGGCACAAGAACTATACAAGCAAGAACAAGCACATTAACCTGGCTGTGCTGATAAACCACGAGAACCAAAAGCCCTAGGAGAGCAGCACACTACGAGGTTTTCCATGCCCTGCATCCTGCTAAACACCAAATATACATCATATGCGTTACCGCTCACTTTGATCCAGAATACATGGCCTCCTGCAGGATCTTACAGACTTGTTTATATCCTGGACCCCGCTGCTGCGCGATATAACACCCTGTGTCTTGTCGTCATCGGCGCCTGGCGGTCCAAGCAAGGCTGGTGTTCTGGCTACTAAAGCGCGCTCCTTTTTGTGCATAGCACGGCCAAAAGCATGAGCTTTGATTTCCTGGAAAGCGCTTGATGCGGGAAGCTTCTGCGGACGAAGTCCAAAGGAGTGGTGATCACCAAGCAAGCCATCCAATTGCGACACCCTCTTCCCCAAAAATAGCGGCGCCTTGACATGATATCCATCTACGCAGCTACGGATTTCAACCGCAATGCTGAAATGTAATACAAAATGGCCAAGTGGAGGTGTAGATGTGTGGGGGTGCTGGCAGCCCACATCACTGAAAAGGCAAGGCCGCTTTGCTCCTGCCTTTGACTGAAGTGCCATCTAGTTGCGTGCTGCAGTGCCGCAACAGTGAAGTGCCAAGCTTCAAGAAAGCAACATTTTGCTGCGGTGGTAGCGGCAGCCGGAAAGCTCGCGTCTCTTCTTTGCAGCTCTCCTTTTTTGCGCTCTTGCCTTCCGCATGCCCTTTCCTTCTATTTACACGCCCTCCCGCCATCCCTATATTTGCTGTCTTTCGCCATGAACATTGCGAAACTCGCCAACAGGCGCCCGGTTGTGGTAATATCAGCCCTGCTGGGCATCCTTGTCACCACCCTTCTGCTGTCCTCGTGGCTCCACCCGCCATCTCACAAGCCCAGCGGCCTAGCAATCATATTCCCCATCAACAACAAAACAGACATGCAGTTCTACCGCAACATGTGGGTGCGCGAGTACCTGCACCCGGTATGTGACTTTGATGGGCCGCACTGCCGGATTATCTGCAACCAAGCGTCGACATGGGAAACGCTGGACACCAAAACCATCTGCTTCACCAGCAAAATTAAACACGACCTCAAGGACACCGAGTTCTTCATCAAGCTGGACGACGACGCGTTTATTGACCGCGACTACATCCTTGGTCTGATGGAGAAGTACAGGGGACACGAGAAGCCTTTGTATATCAGCGACTTTATCCTCAACATCGACTATTCGGAGAATGTGCTGAACAATACGTGGTATGGAAACGGCAAATTCTACATGTTCAACAGGAAGCTGCTTGATTGTATCGATGACCGAATCAAGTATGAGGGGCACAGGAATGAGGACGCCATCTTTGGGTCTATGGTTTATGCGGGGTGTGGCGATGTGGAGAGGGTGGCGGAGGATGACTCGAAGATCTGGCACAAGGAGTACAGAAACAAGAACAAGCACATCGACTTGGCTGCGCTGAAGAACCACTAGCTTTCGGGAGGAAAGCTCGCCCTTGCAGCATATATTTCTGGAGCCATCTCTTTTTCGTTCACTCGCCATGTGGCACAATGCACCTCTTTATCACGGCCTCTGCTCCAACATTGCTTGCAGCAGCGGCTGCATGACGGCTTTCGCATGGACTTGATGGCTAGAATGCTAAATGCGGATGTGGTTAAAGCACGTACAGTAAACAAACCAATGCAAATGGCGCCTTTTCAAGCTGGTGAAAACTAGCGTTCGCCCTCTGGCATGCTAGAGCAGAGACATATAAGCCGCTGCTTGTCAGTGTGGGTGCAGGTGCTCCATTCAGCTGCACCCATCTTCGATACCAGCCCCTAGACGGACATGCCCTCCTGCTCAGCATTTAATATTATACTGTGTCTTTTCGCAGCCACGCTCTTGGCGGTGGTGCACATTTCGTCGCAGTACAACTGGCAGCACCGGCAGCAGCCATTCAACACAGCACCAGCAAAGGGAGGGTGCGCTATCTCGTCAATGACAGTTGGGCTGGGCGACAAACTAGTGATCCTGATGCCAGTGACCAACACCACTGACATGCAGTTCTACAGCAACATGTGGGTTGGGGATTTCCTCCACCCAGTGTGCGACTATCCAGAGATGGGGTGCAGGATACTGTGCAACGCCACATCCAGGTCGAGCTCAGTGGATGCTAGGACGAGGTGCTTTGTCAAGGGGCTCAAGGGGTATAGCGAGCAGTACGAGTTCTTTGTCAAGATGGATGACAGCACGTTCGCCGACAAGGCCTATGTGTTTGAGCTGATGGAGAAGTATGTTGGCGCAAAACAGCCTCTGTATATCAGTGGCTTGGCTCGCAAATACCCGGCGCTCAATCAAATGCCGCCGGATGGACGCGGCAAGTTTTACATGTTCAATCGCAGGCTGGTCGAGTGCTTGGATGCAGATGCGGTGGATGGCGGCCAAGGCAGCGAGCGCTCGGTCTTTGAATCAATGGTAGCGGCTGGATGTCGAGATGTGATGAGAGTGGCGGGGGATGGATCGAGGCTTTGGCGCAAGCGGTACCGCAGAAAGAACAGGCACATCGACTTGGCTGTTCTGGCGAACACCTAGCCTTCCCACATAGCGCTTAGGTTCTGCAAGTGAGAGTCTGCAAAAAAAAGCGACTAACAAAGACAATCTGGGCGCACCGCAGCATAGGGCGGAGTTACTTGCTGCACCAGTTCAAGTGCTGCGTGCGGACATTGGTAGTAGCAGCAGTGGCTCACTAATGAGAACTGGCTTGTTTCAGAAAGGCACAGTCCCTTTAGCCGCTGATGGTGCTGCCTGCAGAAGGGATGCAGAGTTCTGTGCTCTGCGGTTCTGCGGTTCTGCAGTTCTTTGGAAGCGAGCTGGCCAGGGCTTCTCCATGTGCTGCGCGCCCATTGGGCCAGGCAGCCATCGTGCTCTGTCTGCCAAGGAGCAGCCTGGCGGCGCATGTGGAGATCACAGCAGCAGCAAAAGCAGGTTTTGCGTTTTTCCTACGTAATTTGAGCGACAATGAAAAAAACGGGTATTTCAGTGCGCTTCATGCGTTTCCGCTGCCGCCCTTTGTAGGGCTCGCTGGCAGCTGCAACTCCTCACACCATCTGTCTATCTGTGCTATATTTGGCGAAAGGTCCTCATTAGGCAGAGAATCGGACAAGAATAGATTCCGCCCACTGGTTTGCTGCCCAGCAGCAGGAGGTTGGGTTGCGCTGGCTTTTCTGCCATTCCACGCATTGCCCGGGAAGCACAAAAAGCCCACCCGCCTCATCCCTCGACTGGCTATTGTTTATGCAGTCCCATCCCTGCTTTCCTCTCTACTCCCTGCACTTCCCTCGACCTCTCTCTTCCGCACCTTCTCTCTGTCTTGCTCTGCCTCGCCTAGCCTACGTCTATCTTTTGCATTTCCTCTTTCATCCCCAAGACCAGCGGAAGAAGGACATATCTGTTTTCATTCACTCTCCGTTCTCTTCATAATAAGTGCCTCCCCTCTTTTCGCCTGCAGACGCTCGGTAGGACAGCACAGACACCAGAAACAAAGCATGTCGCCTATATCGCTCAACAGACCCCGCATCCTCATCCTGCTGATCGTTGTGGGCATCATCGGCACCAGCGTCATCCTCACATCGGACCACCACAACTACTGGGGTGCGTTCAGCGGGCCCACGCCCATGGCTGGCGGCGACGCCGAGGGCGGCCACAGCGCGCCCCAGCCGCAGCTGACCCTGGAGGAGGAGATGGCCAAGAAGCTGGCCATCATCTTCCCCGTGAACAACAACACAGACATGCAGTTCTACAGAAACACCTGGCTGCGGGACTTCCTCTATCCCGTGTGCGACTGGGAGGAGCCCGGCTGCAAGATCGTCTGCAACAAGACGTCGACATACCATACGCTGGACGAAAAGACCTTCTGCTTCTCTCGCCAGATGAAGAACTTCACCGACAAGGAGTTCTTCATCAAGCTCGACGACGACTCCTTCGTCGACAAGGACTACGTGTTTGACTTGATGCGCGAGCACAGGGGCTCGAAGAAGCCGGTGTATATCAGCGACCACACCAGGTTTGGGGATGGCGGAAACCCCAAAACGCTGGATGGCGTCCTGTATGGAAACGGCAAGTTCTACATGTTCAACTTTGAGCTGGTCAAGTGCCTCGACGTTGACTTCAAGTACAATGGACACAGAAACGAGGATGCGGTGTTTGGCGGCATGGTTAATTCCGGGTGCGGCGAGCCAAACGTTACGTGGGTCCAGGAGAACGACGACAAGATCTGGCACAAGGTGTACCGCAACAAGAACAAGTACATTGACTTGGCTGCGCTGAAGAACCACTAAATAGCTGGTGCATGGTGGGTCTTTTTCGGTTCGCATAAACGCTGGGGGGTTTTTTCTCCGTTATTCGCCTGTTTTTTTATATCTCTATAAAGCTGCATTAAAGCATGTTGACAAGCAAACACTAAACACTAAACAGCACAAAGCAAGGCGTGAATGCAAAGGCGCCATGGCTGCGCAGCCTCTCCACTCTGGCCCTGGGTCGCAGCGGGGATGGCGTGGGGTGTAGTGTGCAGCGAGCTTCTAGGCACCGTGTGTGTTCACTTGCGCGTTAGAGACAACGGGGAGGGGCTTGTTGGCATTGTCCTTCTCAGGGACTTTCGGGGAGGCTAATTCTCCTGCTGGGCATTTGGGTCATCCAGCAGCTCCCTGAGCTTCTCAATGGCCTTATCCAGCGGCACGTGGTACGTGAAGTTCCTCCTGGGCAGGACCTTCAGTGCATGCGTTGCGTCCACGTTCATATCCAGAACATGGAAGCAGTTCGCTCCGGGACTGAACCCAATCCTCAGCGAGTACTCCCTCGCCAGGGCTGCATCGACATCGGGCTTCCGCTCATAGACCTCGAAGATGATGTGGGTCAGATAGTCCAGCTCTCCGACCTTCTCGTACGGAATCATTGTCTGCATGTCGCAGAGGAACACAAGGTTGAGGAGGGTGTGGATGTGCGACTCTTTGGTGAAGTAGAACCGCATGCGCGCGGATTTGCCCACCTTCACATCGTTCAGATCGGCAATCAGCTGGCGCAGGAGAGGCACTGAGGCTTGGATGCCGATCTTTTTGCGCTGCGGCGGCTCGATGCCGTATTCGCGCTGGGTGACAAAGTCAAAGAGGAGCTTCGCCTTGTAGTAGAGCTCCCGGACCTCTTGCTGCGTGAAGAGGGGGTCCGGCGGGTACTCTGGCGGCGCGCTGTGCTCGTAGCTGCGGGAGACCTGGCCGGAGGAGAGCGCCTCGTGCATTGGCGAAGATGCTGCTGTGCCCGAGTACAGAGCAGGGCTGGCTGATGGCAGCGACGGGGGCAGTAGGCTTGCGTTCTTGGTCAGGGCAAGCTTGGCCAGAGAATCGGCAACGCCTCGTCCCAGCCCACTGGAGCCAGCATCACTGCCGCCATTGTCATCTTGCAGGGCAGCAGCAGTAGTATTGCCGTCTGCGTTACTGCCGCCGCTGTGCACGCTGATGGGGATGGGCACAGGCTGCTGCGGCGGAGCAGTAGCGGTGGCAGCAGCAGACACCGGCGTATTGCAGCCACCGGTGCTGGCAATCTCAAGGAACTCGGCACTCTCCTCAGGCTCATCCGCTGCACCGTCAGACCCCGTGTCGCGCCGCTCCGCCGACCCAGCCTCAAGCGCATTCGACACCGACGTCAGCGCGGTTGCGTGCGCCAAAGCAATCCTCTCGGCACTGAGCTTCTCCGGCGACATGAAAATGCGCTCCAGGAAGTGCCTATTGTGCAAGGCGTCATACTTCAGCGAGTCATACAGCTCGCCCACCTTGGCTGGGTCGTACAGGACCTCCCCAGTCTTCTTGTCGACGAGCTGGAAGTCATTGAGGATCTTCTTCCATCTCTCGCGGAACAGGTCGGCAGTCTCGTTGCAGCACCACTCGTGCTGCAGCTCGCTGGCGCCGTCCTTGCCCAGGTCATCAAAGTTCCTCTCCATTCTCTCAATCAGCCGGCACATAATGTCGCACGTCTTTTGCAGGAACGCTCTCGGGTGCTTGCCCATGTCCTTGGGCAGCTTCATGCTGGGGGAGTAGTAGGGGTTTTCGGAGAGCGGGCCGGGGAAGTTGAAAAAGTCGCGTAGCTGGGACTTGGCCACCTCCATTTCGTCCTTCGCCACTGTGCTGTCGTCGAGCATGTCCGAGCGCACCTCAACCCTGTCCATGAACTTGGCACCATCGAAGAACGCGCCGCCGTAGGACGACACGGTGGAGAGGACCCGGCGCTCGGTGCTCGAGTATATTTTGACGTCGTCAAGCAGGTGCCGGTTGATCAGGAGCAGGTCCTTGCGCATGTTCTCGGCCAGATCCTGCGACTGCACGATGCCGGCGTGCGTGCACTCGCCGCCCCACTTGAGCACAAACTGGACGCGGTCGATCGCCCCGCTCTTTTTGTCCTTTTGCGGCTTGATCTGCACCTTGGTGCCGGGAAAGTCGATCTTGCGCTCGAGCACGTCGGCCAGGTGCTCCAAGCTCGACTGCGAGTCAGCCAATTGATTGGGGCTGGATAGCGTGCATTTCAGGGCATCCAGGGCGCGGTGGAGCTCTGGCTTCTGTCTGAAAATGACCTCGGTCTTGGCGCCATCCAGCAGCTGCATCACAGGCGGGCTGCTCAGCACGCACTTGACCTTTTGCTTCGGCGTGCGGTCGGCGTGGCGGCACACATTGAACACGCCCTTCAGCACCCAGCGGCTCTCGTATGTCACGCGGCCGACGTTCTCGGCATCCACAAACCGCGCGAACCAGCGGTGGTGCAGCGCCTCCTGGAACCGCACATCGAGAATATGCGCTGCTGTGTCGTAGTAGCTGTCGTTGCCCTTGACAAACGACCACCCGTTGACGTCAATGACCATCGACTGCCCGTTGGCCCGCAAAAGGTCGAACCCACATACTCGCTGGCCAAAGGCCTCGGAGACCAGGTAAGCATACTCCAGCTCGTCGGGACTCAGCTGCGTGACAAACCGCATCTCCTTTCCGTCGCTGTTCCGCCTTACGTGGCCGTCGACCACAGGCGACTTGCGTGTCTCGGCGTGCGCATAGTCCTTGCCCAGCGTGTACACCTTGACGTCGACCGCGTTGTCGACGTCGATGAACTCCTCGTATATGTACGAGCCCTCGCGGCGCACCGAGCATGGTCCTGGGTAGAACTCGCTTGACTTGTTGCCGATCTTGCGGAACAGCTTGCGCACGCCGCCGCCTTGCTCCGTCGAGTAGTAGATGTAGATGTTGTGGTCCTCGGCGTCGCACGGCTTCTCCACAAACGGCTTGCGGATGATCTCGCTGCCCACCCTCAGCGTGTCCTCGTCAATCTCCTCCACCTGCGTTGCAGTCTCCATAGTGCCCAGCGAGAACCCCATTCTCTGCTCGACCACTCGCTGCAGCACGGGGTGCACCTGTGGTCCGCCGTCGCGGCTGACGATGAGGTGCCGCGGAGTGGGCACGCCTATCTGCTTGAGCATCTCCAGGACGATGCGCCGATCGAAGAGGAGGAACTGCCTGACAAGCGAGTTGACGGAAAAGGGCTTGCGTAGGCGGAAGTACTGGAATGCCTTTTCCAGGGGGAAGCCGTTGGAGAAGAAGGATATGAGGAAGTCGCACACGGGCCACTTTTCAATGTCCTCGTCTAGGATGGTCTTTTCGCCAAAGAATATTACCTCGTAGCGCTTGGTGGCTATCAGGCGGTTGAGGATGTTGGTCATGGGCTTGGACCGCGACTTGGTGTCCATTGCGCACACGCCGATTATCGGCTTGCGGCCCTCAAACTGCGGGAGATCGATGAAGTGCGGGGACGTCGACAGCTGATCGGTGCCACTGCCGCCGCCCAGCTCGGACAGGAACCCGGACGTGCTTGCCATTGGCATTGCGCTAAATAAGTTGCCAAACAGATGTGTGTGAAGGGCCTGGGGCGGGCAATTTTCTGAACAATATAGGTTAAGGTTGCGTGGGGGCAGGGAGCGAGAGAGAAAAAGAAGCTGCTCAAGTGCCCGTTTGGTGGGGAGAGGGCTGATTGCCATCATGCACTGATCTTGGACCTGCAGAACACCAATCCTGCCTAATCCCAAACCCCAAGCTCAAAAAGACAGGGCTTTTCCCTGCCCCCGGGGCAGCTTTCACATGACTCCTGGTGGGGCAGGAAGCGGCGAGGCAGAAAAGCAGTCCCGCCGAGTTCTGTCTGGTGCGCCCTCCTGCGACGCTTCTCTTCGCCGTAGAGGCAACATAGTGTGGCTAGGCGTGTTTATTCATAATATACAGTAAAGGGGTGCGCAGAACACGGGCTAGAAAAGCATCTGGTGCCTTTTGTTTTAGTTGTTCCAGGACTCTGGGACGGAGGAAAGGCCCTGGACCTCGCGGCTGACCATCTCCACGGGGCTCTGGTTCCACGGAGCATGCGCGTCGTCAGCCTGGAGGAGGTCCTGGAGGTACGTGTGCTTGGCCGAGGTTGGCTCGTAGGCGGACTCGGGCTCCCTGGCGAATCCATCGACGGTGGAAATGGCCCGCCGCGACAAAAGCGACGGGGCATTGAGTGCGCTGCGGGCAGCGGCGAAGGCGGAGGACGAGGCGCGAGCGAGAGCAAACATTTTTTTACCTAGTTGCAGCAGCGGGAAAGGTCAAGGAATTGGGCCAAGAGGGGAGAGAAGATGAATGTGCTTGGCGAGAGCTCGGGCCAGGACGCTCTGTTTTTATGCAGCCCCGCGTGCGCTCTCTGCCTAGCGCCCGATTCCCATGGAATGAGCGAGGTGGACTGTGTGCGACCGAGCATGCGTCTACTGTATCTATCGATAATCGCCGGAAATACCCGGCGCGAAGGCAATTGGCCATATCCTTCCGCCCTGGACGGAGGGGATAATAGAGAAAGAAAAAAATCGCGCCTTGAAAAGGAAAGGCAGGCATGACAGCATGCAAACACAGCACATTGGAGGCTTGGGGGAAGCGACTCTTGACCAATCTCCAGCAGCGGACAGCGGTGGAGTATATGCAGTCCTCGCAGTCACAGCAAAAGGCCAGTCTGTGATTTGACACATGTCTGCCGGAACAGCGGCTTGCTGCTCTGACATGGGAAAGGAGGCAGCGATTGTTTAGGCGTCAGTCACGCTGTAGCCGCCGCATAGTACAGATAAGGAAGCGGGCGAGGGACGCAAACACAGCCGCAGCACCCCTGTTTTCTGCTGCTGGCCCCATGAAAGCCGGAGTGTGCTTTTTCTAGTGCGAGCGGCACAAGGATGGATTTGCCACCGGCGGCCGAAATCGCAGAGACGGCCGGTGCGCAAGGAGCGGAGCGCACACACGCACACACAGCCGCTTTAGTGCACCGAAAGCGATAATCCCTTGGCCTTCGCGCACCAGCGCGTGCCCAGCGCTCGCCATGTTTCCCATGAATAAGTGAACAGTATATTATGAATGCCAGCAACAAAAGGAAAGCAGGATGGAAATGTACATGAAGACAAAGTGGCTAAGACAGAGAGGCGCCTAGTGGAATACCTCATGCGGCTTCCATGTTTTGGGCTCGGCGAAGCCCTCTTGGACCTCCCGGCTGACCACATCGACATTGCCCCTGCACCAAGGCGCCTGCGAGTCGTCTGCCTTGAGCAGCTCCATCAGGTACTTCTGCTCCTCCAGCAGGACCTTGAGATGCTCCTCGCTCGAGAGATTGTCTGCACGGGTGTACACGGATGTGTTGGTGTATGCGCGGCGAGATGCTGCTCGGAGGGCGATGGAGGATGCCGGGCCAGCGCCAGATCCAAGCGCGCGGATGGAGGCGAGAGAGAACATTTGGTGGGGGTACAATAGCGGAGTATAGAGCGACGAAGCCGAGTACTGAGGAAAAGCGATTTTAGAGAGAACGGCGGCGAGGAGGGCGTGAGCAGGGGAGAGACAGCGCTGCCCTTTTATTCCCTTTCGGAGAAGGCAGGGACCCTGGCTTAGCGACTGTGCAGCGCCGGGAGAAGCGTTGTGCGAGTGGACGAAAAAAGGGCGCCTGAATCACACACACAGCCTCTATTCCCATCCCGCATTGCACTGCCTTCCGCGCTAATGGCAACCAACCAGGCAGGCATATCATATACATGGGCAACAGCGTCATGCATTGAGCAAGCAAGAGGGGGGAGGTCCCTTGCCCACCCCCGACCCGCAGCAGCACCGCCAATGGCCGGCATTTTCCATTCGTGTGCCCGGGTTGGCTGCTTAAACACCACTCTAGCAGCCTGTGGGAACTGTAGCATCTGCGCTTACACTCACATTCACACATGGCTGTTTGCAGAGCAAATCTGTGTTACTTGGTGGACGATGCGCACATAATCCAACAGCAAGTGGATACATGCGGCTAGAGAGAAGCCAGTGCTGGAATCATGCGATTTTGTTCCAGCGCCCAAAGGGTAGTCTGCAAAGGGGTGGTGTGATGACCAGAGCGCTGGGCGGCAGAGACGCAGACAACGGCATTGACTATTGTGCGCCATCCCTACCACTCCCTCCCTCCAATACGAACGACGAGATTGCGCCTGCAAAACCACGCAGAGGCACGTGCCAGTGGCACAGGCTAGCGCTCGGAATGCATGTGTATGTCTATTGAATTATGCTGCTATGTATGCAATCTAGGCAGCGCCCATCGAGTCAAGTATCTCTCGGATCGTATATGTGACCTTCAGGATGTTCTTCTTGTACTTTGCCGACACCGGGATCAGGGGGATGTCCGTCATCGCCTTCCACCGCTCAAAGTTGTCCCTGGCCACTCCCGCGACATCTGCCTTGTTTACAACCACAATCGACGGGCGGCTCGACAGACCCTCGCGGTACAGGTCGAGCTCTCTCTGCAACGCCTCCAAGTCTCCCCACGGGTTCGGCCGACTGACATCAACGATATACACAAGAATCCGGCTGCGCTCAACATGGCGCAAGAATGAGTGTCCAAGCCCAACGTTCTGGTGCGCTCCGGGGATGAGCCCAGGGATGTCCGCCACGGTGATTTGGTGAGTGTCCCTAAATGTCACCGTGCCAATATAGGGGTTCAGCGTGGTGAATGGGTAGGGAGCAACCTTGGGGTGCGCATTCGACACAGCACGCAGGAACGTCGATTTGCCAGCATTCGGCATCCCCACTAGCCCGACATCGGCAATGGTCTTGAGCTCGAGATCTAAAAACCTGGTCTGCCCAGCCAGCCCCTTCAGCGCATAGTGCGGCTGGCGGTCAGTGGGCGACGAGAAATGCGGGTTGCCGTATCCGCCCAGCCCGCCCTTGGCCACCAATACCCTCTGCCCGTGAGCAACAAGGTCAACGGAGAGTAATTCCGGGTGGGTGAGCTCCCACTTGAACGCCTTGAACTCCTGCGGCAGCCGCACCTTCTTCATATCGTTTTTATCCTCCCATCGGGGGTAATGTATAAACAGCGCACTCTTCTCCTGGCTTTTCCGAGCCTCCTCGTCGCCTATTCTCGACTCTAGCTGCTCCAAATATCCGGTGCTGTCGGAGGCACCCCCAGGGGGCTGCAAATAATCGCCGCCATTAGGGATTTCTACGCGATGCGGCTTGTCGGGGATCTCCCTTTGCGCGATCTCGCGGACCATCGTTCCCTTTGGCACTTTGACAATCAGGTCGTCGCCACGCGGTCCGTGCATCGACTTGCCCTTGCCATTGACGCCTGGCCTGGCACTCAGCCGTTGCTTGATGCAGTTTAGGCTGGTCTCGTTTTCGTCGACCTCAAACCACACGTCGCCGCCACTCCCGCCGTCGCCCCCGTTGGGCGGGCCGCGCGGGACGAAGACGTCGCGGAAGAAGCTGACGCATCCGTTTCCCCCGTGCCCGCCAATTGCCGTGCACCGCATGCGGTCTATGAAGTTGCGCCCGGCGCGCTTGCCTCCGCGAAGCTTCCAATCGACGCCTGTCTGCTGTGCTAATGATGGCTGTGGTTGCTGTGCACTTGCCATCTGACTTTCCATCGCTGCATCTCCCTGTTCATTTAATATATGCAGCTGCCTGCGACACCCCAACCTTCTTGTTCTATTTGCGGCCGCCTTTCCGCTGAGATATTGGGCTGACAAGCTGGCTATACGCCTGCTAGATACGTGCCCGGGTCCGCGCGATGTGCCAGATAGCAAGGTAAACATCATCGCCTTGTGGTTTTCTTGGGAAACGGGAGTGCGCAATAGGGCGGATCGGGTTGCTGATAAGCGCGATAGCGGCTAATTGACTCCAGGGAATCTGCGAATAGAGGAATTGAAATTGCGTGCAGCAGAAGCGAAGAGCACGAGCGCTGTCCAGTTGCAGAATGGCTTTATTGCTTATTTGTGCTTTTGGCTTTGCGAGTCGAGCCGGAAAATCGAGGTGCATTATATCAGCAACTCACTCAGCGGCGATAAAAAAAAACATTGAGCCGCAAGCTTGTTTATCGGTCTCAAGCCAGCAAGGGCTGCCGTGCTCTCTGCTGCTCTCTTCCTCTCTTTCCATCCGTCCCTTGCGTTGGTGCTACTGGCGCACGCTGTTATTTTGTTTCCTTTGTGCAAAGCGCGGCAGCATGGCGCTCGGAATGTGCAGGGCTGTAGCCCAAATGACCGCCCATCGGACACTGTTCTCCCACACGCCAAGGCTGATCCGCCCGATGCTCCACTGCATGCTGTCGAAACGAAGCATGTCATCAACACAATCTACCCACAACCAGCCTGGATCGCTGGACAAAGTACGCAACATCGGCATCATCGCGCACATTGACGCTGGCAAGACCACGACAACAGAGCGCATGCTGCACTACGCCGGGTTCACTCGGTCGATCGGCGACGTCGATGACGGCGACACGGTGATGGATTTTCTGCCCGCCGAGCGCGAGCGCGGCATCACCATCCAGTCCGCCGCGATCACATTCGGGTGGCGCGACCACCAATTACATCTTATAGACACTCCGGGGCACGTTGATTTCACAGTGGAGGTGGAAAGGGCGATGAGGGTGCTCGATGGCGCAGTCACGATATTGGATGCTGTGGCCGGTGTGCAGGCGCAGACAAAGACGGTGTGGAAGCAGGCAACAAGATACAGTATACCACGCGTTATATTCATCAACAAAATGGATCGGGATGGCGCGAACTGGCGCAGGTGCGTGCGGGATATAGAGACAAAGCTGGGTGCTCGGCCGCTGGTGCTCCAGGTGCCAGAGAGCACGCAGGCCAGGCTGGAGGGGAGTGGACTTGAGAGCTGGATCGATGCGGTGACTATGGAGAGGATCACCTTTGACATTGCCCACGACAACACGGGATCTACTGTGAGGCGCGAGGTGATTTCGCAGGAGGACGGTGTGGCTGCAGATGCGTATGAGGCGGCGGCGGATGCGCGAGTGCAGTTGGTGGAGGCACTTGCAGAGATCGACCAGCGCATCGTGGATGTCTTTTTGGGCGACGAGGTGGATGGCGACCACCTGAAGGTGCCTGCTGAAGAGATTCGCGCGGCCGTCCGACGCTCCACGCTTTCGTCGCAGGCGTGCCCCGTGTTGCTCGGCGCGTCGTTCCGCAACGTGGGTGTACAGCCGTTGCTTGACTCCATCATCGACTACTTGCCAGCTCCAACCGATCTGCCGGCGCCCATGGCACTCGCCCCTGCACGCGAGCACCACAAAGCCATTGCTCACCAACCGAGCGGCAGCGGCCAGTCGACGGCCGTGCAAGTGCACCCGAACCCTAACGACAAGCTAGTGGCATTTGCGTTCAAGGTCATTGTGGACCCGCAGCGTGGACCCATGGTGTTTGTGCGTGTGTATTCCGGATCGCTCGATTCGCGCATGACCCTGGTGAACGGCACCCGGGGCGGCGTCAAGGAGCGTGCAACGAAGCTGCTGCAGATGTACGCCGACCTACCTGAGGAGATCCAGGCCATCCAGTGCGGCCACATTGGCGTAGTACTGGGACTGAAGCAAACAAAGACCGGAGACACGCTGTTGCACCCACAGCACCCTTCCTTGGCTAAGCTAGGCAAGGGCGGCAAGGCCAGCAGCAAGAAGCAAAAGTCAGCAGTGCAGGCGGCTGTGGACACAACTTCGGACGTGGCAGCGGTTGGCTGGCAGCTGCACGGAATCTCAGTTCCGCCCCCCGTGTTCTTCTGCGCAGTCGAGGCAGATTCGCCGCAGGACGAGCGTCCGCTGGCCGAGGCCCTGGCCAACCTTATTTTGGAGGACCCCTCGCTGCACTTGTCCCACGACGAGGAAACAGGGCAAACGCTGCTGAGCGGGATGGGCGAGCTGCACCTCGAGGTGATCCGCGACCGCCTGCTAAATGACTTGAAGATCAATGCGTCCTTTGGCAAGATGCGCGTGTCGTACCGTGAAATGGCCGGACAGCAGGCATCGGCCGATTTCACATACGCGAGGGAAATTGCCGGAAAGGCTGGCAAGGCTGCGCTGCGCGTCACCGTGTCCCCGATTGAAGAGGCATTTGCAGAGGATGCTGATTCGGCCGAACGCCCAAGCGACGGCAACATTGTCGAGATCGACATGCCCGACACGCTGATGCTCGCAGACATATCGGGCAGCGAGGCAGCAGCCGCTGGAGGAAGCAGGGAGGAGAACGCAGAGCTGAGCGACCAGGTGAGGACAGCCATCCACGAGGGCATCCGCAATGCATCGTTCCGCGGCTGCATCCTGGGCTTCCCCGTCACAAGGTCGCGCATCCAGGTCTCGGATATCAAGTACTTTGGCGAGGAGCTGTCGACTGCCGCAGCCTACCGCGCGTGTGCTGGCCAGGCGCTGGCACAGGCGCTGAGCGGGTGCAGCCCCGTGTTGCTGGAGCCCATTGCCAGGACTGCCATCCAGTGCCCGGAGTCGCATGTGGGGTCGGTGCTCAGCGACCTTAACGGAATGCGCAAGGGAAGGGTGCTCAGCCTGGACGATGCAGACGAGGACGGCATGGACTCGACCAATGCCACAAAGATCGTGCTTGCTGAGGTTCCGCTGAGCACCATGGTCGGCTACTCGTCGTCGCTGAGAAGCCTCACGGCGGGCAGCGGCACATTCACTATGGAGGTCACTGGGTTTGGGCCGATGACAGCGCAGCAGCAGCAGCAAGTCATCAAGGAGAGCCGAGGGTACTGAAAGAAGTAGACGTTTGTTTTGTTGCGCCGCACAGAAGGCATGTAAAAGTAAAACAAAAAACAGAAAACGCAACATGAAGACTAGAACAGCTCCTTCATCTGAGTGGGCTTGCGCACAGCATTGGAGAACCCTTCAAAGAAATGGAACCACGCCTTTGGCCCTTCTGGCTCGTCTGAGGCGTAGGCAAGCCCGTTGCCGCTCCTCCGGCGGATCTCTTTTGATGGCGATTTGATGCCCTTGGCCTGCTGCTGCTGCTTCTTTTTCTTCGGCTTGACGATGCGGCCAAAGAAGTCCCTGACCACAGGGCCACTGTTCTCTCCCTCAGCACCATTTCCGCCATCGCTGCTTGCGTGGTGCCCACTTTTTGGTTTCACTGCTGTGGCCAGTGGGTCAGCAAACAGCTTGTCGAGGTACTCGCGCTTAGCACGCTCCTTCGAGGCTTGCCTGTGCCCATCCTTGCCTGCTGCCGCCGGCGCGCCCGTTTCCTTGGCAGCAAAGCGCGCGATCCTCATGCGCTCGAGCTCCTGCGCTATCAGCTGGCGCACCGGGTACCGCATAGTCACAACAGGCCTTGCTGGGCGGAGCCCGCTGAGCCCAAACAAGCGATCAATGGGCGGCTCCAGCCGGTACACAAACTGGCCATTGGCATCCTTGCTCTGCACAAACGTCAGCTGCCACGCACTCATCACCTCCAAAAGACGCTCCAGCCTCGCCTTCTCCTCTCCCTTCAGCAGGTGCTTGTTAGCCGTCACCAGCGTGGGCGACAGAATGTGCAGGAGGGGGTCAACAAGGCCCGTTGCCACAGAGCTAACGGTGCACATGGACCGCATGCGAGCTGAGAGGGCGCCCGCAGCAAGCGACTGGATAACCCCCATGGCCACTTGCCTGCCCTGGTATGCCTCAAACTCCGAGTGCGGGTACTCGAAATCCCCCCTTGACAAGCCCAGCGGTGTGCTGCACGCGCGGTGGATGGCTAGCAGGGGGAAGGCGAGGTAGTCGTGGAGGGTTTCTGTGCCTGCCGGGTTCTTCTTGCACATGGTGTCCAGCGTGTCGTAGAATTCCAGCCAGTCCGTGCACAGCGTGGTCACCTTGGTGTGCGTGAGGTCTCGGAAGTCCATCCGCAGGTAGTTCTCGAAGCACCCCTGCATCAGCCGCTCGTGCTCGCCAGCCGACCTTATGCTGTCCAGGATGAGCGCCGCGTAGTCTCTGTCTAGCGACCCCTGTCCGTTGACTCTGCCATTATGCGCATCGGCCCTGCGCTTGCCAAGCGACGACCGGGACGACCGGGAGAACGAAAGGGATGTTGAGTCGGGCTTGGTGAATATCATGCCCCAGATGGTAAACAGCGACCGCTGCACATCCTTGACGCCAATTGCGTTGCCCTTCAGGCTCTCGGAGCTGAGGGTCTTTGCATGCGCACTGATGATCTGCAGCGAGTTGAGGCACGATCGGATATCGCCTTCGTTCTGCTTCGCCAGCTCCAAAAGACTCCAGCTGTCTGCCGCCACCCCTTCACGCTCGCAGACCTCCTCCAGCCGCCTGGCCAGCCTTGCTGACGTGGGCGCATTCACTTGGTAGCATTGCGCGATCTGGCGCAGTGGACGCAAAACTGGCGCATAGACGTTGTTGCAGATGCAAATGATCGGACGCAGCAAGGGGCCGAATTTTCCATGCCGCTTTCTCCCGCCTGATTTCTTTGCCTCCGAGCTAGCGGGCTCCTCAGCAGATGCGAGCTTGACAAGGGTGGATATGAAGTCCCCCTGCGACGAATGCGCCGAGCCTGCTGCCGCTCCGTCCACCTCGTCGATGATCAGCAGCTGCGGCTTGGTTCCCTGCAATCCAACAGCGTGCGTCTGAGTCACTCCAAGAATCCGATCGCGAACCTTGCTTACGGTTCGATCGTCGCTAGCGTTGATCTCGACCGTGGAGTACCCGGCCTGCTTTGCCGCCACATGCGCCAGTGTGGTCTTGCCCAGACCCGGCGGGCCTGATAGAAGGAGAATGCGCCGCTGCGGCCGTTTCCACCTGTCCGTGTTCTTGACCACAGGTCTATCTCCATTTGAGCCGCTGCCGCGTGCTCCGCCTGCATACTGCGAGCCTCTGCCCCTATAGGCAGCTGGGTTTGCGGCCTGCCGAATCAGCTCGTTCTCGCGTCCAAACACGCAGTAGTCCCACTCCTTCAGCCACTGCATCACAGCGCGGTTCACTCTTTCGTCGCTGACCAAATCAAGGAATGTGCGGGCGCGGTACTTGTCCACCCACAGGCTGCTTGCCAAGGGATCGCTGCCCTGCTTGGTCTTGCGCTTGGGCTTTGAGCTCGGCTGCCTATCCTGCGACTCTGCGCTGTGCATGGAAATGCTGCGCTCGTTGGTGTCCTGGGAGGCAGCCATTTCTGATGCCCGGAGCGCCAACGCCGTGTCGAGATCGCTTTCAATATCGGCCACCACACGATTGATCTGCGACGAACTCATGCGCTCTGCACCCCTCAGCGACGCAGCCCTGTCGAGCTGCTTCGAGATATCGATGTCCTCGCGCATTGCAAAGTACAGCGACTTACCAGACGACGTCCTACACGCCATAAACTCGCCCGTCGCCGGCGGCAGTGCGTATTTTGACAAATGCACATCGACAGCTGGCCGCTGGTGTGGCGTAGTTGTGCTCCTTGCTGGAGCTGGGTCGGCGGCCGGTGCTATGGTCATATCCGCCGCTGGCTCCTTGCCCTTACTTGCTATCGGGTGTGTAGTCTTCTGGCGCTTGTTCCGCTCGGTCTGCTCCAGCACAGCGAGGTAGGCATCATACCTCTCATTCGCCGAAAGCACCGCTAAGCCTTTCTTGTGCAAGTGGTTCCTCTCCTGGACATCCTTCTCCGCCTCCCTCGCCTTGTAGATCGCGGCTATTCCGCGTGCCTGGTTCTGCATCAACCGGTCCTCCTCAGCCAGCTGTGCTGCACCGGCACCCACGGGCTGGGCGCTGTGGGCTGCCGAAACGGAGCACGATAGCTTCAGCTGCTTGGCCCTGTCGGCCACCCTCACGGCTTCAGTGGGAGTCAGCTGTATTTCCACGCATTTATCGGAAACAGCCGACGTTGGCTCGAGTGCGGCTTCGCCAGTCTCGGGGTTGTAAGTGACACGGGCGTCAGTAAACAGGCCGAATTGAGAGCGGCTTGTCGATGGCTCTGCCTCCGTGTTCATGCGGTGGGGACGGAAGGGATCGATTAAACTCGATGCATAGCTGCCAGCACCTCCGTCTTCGTCGCCACCAATGTCGTCGTCGTCGTCGTCGTCGCCATCGTCATCGTCCGAGTCCATTGCCGTGGGGAGTAGCGTCAGGCCATGGGATGGCTCGTCGGCCATAAACTCGGTGTCGTCGAGACTGTCTGGAAACACCGTTTCCTGTGCATGTGTGGTGGGCGCCGACGATGCGCCTGATTTGTTCAGGGCATCGAACACACTGGGGTTTCCACGGCTGTCGTTTTCTGCCGGTTTGGCACCGGCGCTGAGCTGCGAGGTGTCTGAGAGCAGCGAGGTGCCCAGGCTGCTGGCGAGCAGCGACTGCCCAAAGTCGAATGCATTGTCCGGCTGCATTTGGAAATAAAGATAAGCTGAGAAGAGCACTGGCAAGGGAGAGCACGGAGAGCAAGGGGGGAGTGCCAACGTAGCTGACAAAATGACGCTGGTGCGTGGCGCTGAACAAACAAAGCTGCCCGACGCGCCTTTTCGCGTTGGTGAGACCATGCGCGTTTTGAGACCATGATCAGCAGCCCCAGATTACATGCGGATTAATCTTTCCAGCGCCGCCACTGAACGGGCAAGCCGGGTAGCGTCATTGGCCCCCTGTGCTGTATGTGCAAGGCGGCATTTCAGGCACTTTCCATCTGCTTTAATATGTATTCTGTTAGTTACCAAAAAACGCGTTTATTTATTTATTTATTGCTTTTGCCACTCAGCACACTTCAAGTCAACGACAATTAGGATACCGTCTCACGAAATTCATAA
>MU603964.1:4066-64569 GCA_025201845.1 Martensiomyces pterosporus
CTCCTACGCTTATAAATACCAGTTTTCTCGTGTTCATGTGAAAAAGAGAAAGGTGTTAAGAAGGGAAGTGAAGCTACTGAGGTGCAGCTCGGACATGTTTATGGATGGCGACTTTCAGCTTGCTAGATCAGAGGGCAGCTGCTGAGGGTCATCAGTTTCAACAATAGCGAACTTGTTTATATATGGCAATCATCAGCCCGCACGATCAGAGGGCGGCCACTGAGAGTTTTCAGTTTCAGCAGCACACGCCTTTGGAGAGCAGGTCCTTTGCTGCCAAAGTAGCCAAGGTCCACAGAGCAGTGTTTGTACTCAGCGCACCACAGGCAGGTGAATGCCACTCACCGTAGAGCAGACCAGTGTGTGGTTACAGCCCGCTTGGAGATCTGGTCTGGTGGAGTCTCTCAGTCCCCGCAAAGACCCGGCACTTGGAGCAGCATGCATCTGGGGAAGCATGGGGGCTGGGGTTGTTTTGAAAGGGGGCGCATATGCTACAGGCTGGAGGCGTCAATCCAAAACAACGGATTCTTTGTTGTAGGCAGAGTGCATGTTTTGGCACAGCTCTTTGGAGCCCCTTGTAGCGTTTCTTTCCCTTTCTTCGTTTGTCGCTCAACACAGCAACCTATTTAGCATACACACATACACACATACAGCAAGAGACAGCGGTAATGACAGCAGCCCCAGGCACAGCGCTACCAGGGAATGCTGGGGAGCCCGGCGCGGCGCGCATTTACGAGCTGGAGGCAAGGCTGCGGCAAGGCAGCGAGACCAACCTGCGCGTTCAAAAGGAGAAGGAGCGGCTGGAGAGGAAATTCCAGTTTGTGGTTGAAGAGCTGGAGGCTTTACAAAAGTCGCACAACAGATTAGAGGCGCAATTCTTCGAAGCGGAGGCCGACTTGGCGAAGGCGAATTCCAAGCTCGATCGGGCACAGCGAGCAAATGCGGCCTTGGAGTCGAATCTGGAGAGCAAAGCGGCCGCGCTAGAAAGGGAGCGCGAGAGCTGGCAAAAGAAAGAGGGCGAGCTGAGCTCCGAGCTCGCAGCAGCAAAAAGGAAAGCTACGCTCCAGCGCCGCCAGACTGTGTCGATAGGCTCTCCAAGCAGGCCAAGCTCGACCGCCTCCGGTCCAGGCCACGGCCACCGCTTGTCGATGTTTGCCCACGACCTGCCAGGCAGCAGCAGCGCTTTTTTGTCTCCTCTAGCCAATGCTCGCACTGTGGTGCGTGAGAACGCAGAGTACGCCAGCAGCGCGGGCACATCGGCCTCTGAGGAGTTTAGCCAGCAGCCCAGCGACCAGCAACAGCTGCGCCAGCTGACACGCAAGCTGAGAGACGCCGAGGTCCGGGCGCTGCGCGCTACGGAGGAGGCTGTCCATGTGCGCCGCGAGCTGGAGCAGTCGAACAGCGACCTGAGCATATACCAGCGCAAGGCGGAGAGGCTTGAGCACGCCGTGGAGCAGCTCAACGAGCTCAACGAGACGCTGCGCGAGGACAACGAGTCGTACCAGGTTCTACTGCAGATGGGCACGATGAAGGGCGGGTTCTCCTTCAACAACACGCGCTCTAGCCTCGAGAGCAGAGCCAGCAGCGGGAAGTGGGCAGGCACATCCTCGGACAGCCCTGAGGACACTGGCTACGGACAGGGTGCTGCCAGCCTGGAGTCTGAGGATGAGGCGAGCGCAAGCGCGGGCGCGCCTGCAGAGGCCGCTGCAGCAGGCGGCATGCAGGGCCTTGATCTGGCCTCGGAGCTTAGTCAAGTGCTCTCGATTGATGGGGGTGAAAAGTCCCGCATCTCGGAGCTTGAGGACCAAAACACGCGGCTGAAGGAGGAGCTCCGTAAAACAAAGTACGAGCGGCGGCACCTGGGCGATGAGAACAAGGCGCTGTCGCTGTACGTCAACAAGATTCTAGGCCGCATCCTCGCTAGCACCGACGGCCTGGAGGCCGTTCTGTCCAGCGACTATGACTCGTCTGCTGCCAAGCAAAGAGCACACACGTCGTTTGCCACGCCGTCCAGACATGCGTCGCAGAGCAGTGGCAGTGCGCGCGGCATGCTCAGCCCTCCACCTCGGGGGCTGCAGCTGCCAGGCAGCAGGAGCAGCGCTCAGCCAGAGACGGCATTCCCAGAGCGGGGCTCGGGAGACGGAATTACGAGTGTGTTTATACCTCCGACCTCGCCGGTGGCCACTGCGCCTCAGCAGCGGCAGCAGCCCCCTCAGGCATTCAGCGGGCGCGCGCGCTCGGCGACGCACTCCGCAGGCATGGCGCCGGCACCGCGCCTAAGCAGCCCGCCAGCCAGCACCAGTGGCGCAGGCGGCGGCAGTGCCTGGTGGAAGCGCATGAGCATTCGTATCGGGAGTGGCTGGAGCGCGCAAGAAGAAGACAGCGGCATGTCCGCCCAGCCACCAGCGTCGCCGCAGCTGCCACAGTAGACAAGACAGCAGCCAAGCACTGCCGTTGCCGCTTCTACTTTCTAGCTATACATCTGTGTTCAATGCCAGTTCCACACACTCCTGCTGCGTGCGATGGCCATGCCGGGATGAGTGCGAATAATGCAATTTGGTGTTTACTTTAGCAAAGGGCATCAGGAGACAGAAAGGGGGGGAAAACCAGATATATGGGGGGAGTGGGCGGGGGCCCGGGCAGCGCAGGCGGGAGCAGGCTTAGAACTTGAGAGCCTTGGGCTTCTCCCAGGTGAAGATGTCGCGGCCAAAGTGGCCGTAGCACGCGGTCTTGCGGTAGATGGGCTGGAAGAGATCGAGCTCCTTGGCAATGGCTCCAGGGCGGAGGTCAAAGTTGTTGCGGATGATCTCGACAAGCTCCTTGTCGCTCTTGGAGCTGGTGCCGTAGGTGTCGACGTAGACGGACAGGGGCTCGGCAACGCCGATGGCGTACGAGAACTGGACAGTCACGCGGCGAGCAAGCTTGGCGGCGACAAGGGACTTTGCGACGTAGCGAGCGGCGTAGGCAGCCGAGCGATCGACCTTGGTGTAGTCCTTGCCACTGAAGCAGCCTCCGCCGTGGTGGCCGCCGCCGTAGGTGTCGACGATGATCTTGCGGCCAGTGAGACCGGCGTCGCCCTGAGGACCACCAATGATGAAGCGGCCAGAGGGCTGGAGGTGGTAGATGGTGCGGTCGTCAAGGAGGTTGGCGGGGATGACGCTGTTGATGACCTTCTCGCGGAGCTCGCGGCGGAGGGTGTCGTTGTCGACCTCGGGGGCGTGCTGGACGGAGACGACAACAGTGTCGACGCGGACAGGGATGAGGGCGCCGCCCTCCTTGCGGTACTCGATGGTGACCTGGGTCTTCGAGTCGGGACGGAGCCAGGAGAGCTCGCCGGAGCGGCGGAGATCGGCCATGCGCTGGTTGAGCTTGTGGGAGAGAACAAGGGTGATGGGCATGTACTCGGGGGTCTCGTCGGACGCGTAGCCAAACATGATGCCCTGGTCGCCAGCACCGACGTTCTCGAGGGCATCGCCGTTCTGGACGAGACCCTGGTAGATGTCGGGCGACTGCTGCTCAATGGCAACGAGCACGTTGCAGGTCTTGTAGTCGAAGCCCTTGTCGGAGCTGTCGTAGCCAATCTCCTTGATGGTGTTGCGGATGATCTTCTGGTAGTCCAGCGTGGCCTTGGTGGTGATTTCACCAAAGACCATGATCATGCCGGTCTTGGCGGCAGTCTCGCAAGCAACCTTGGAGTAGGGGTCCTGCTCGAGGCAGGCATCGAGAATGGCGTCGGAAATCTGGTCGCAGATCTTGTCGGGGTGGCCCTCGCCGACAGACTCGGATGTGAAAAGGAAGGTTTCGCCGTCAGAGCTCATGTTATGAAGAGTGTGGTGGTGCAGGGGCTGACACGAGTGAAAACCAGAACAAAGTGTGGAAATTGAAAGGAAGAGAGAAGAGAAGAGGAGAGAATGAAACCTTGCAAGGTGGTAAAAGTAGCTGCCAACTGCGCTGGTGCCTGGGCAGCTGCCACTCCCTTTATACCCGGCACCATTCACAGCACAGCCTCCAGCATAAAAAATTTTCTGTCCTCTGTCGCGCTCGGGGGAGTTTTTTTATTGCTCTGTTCCTTCTGTTTTTTCCCTTCAGCTGCTGTCCCCAACAAACGGCTTGTCTAATAGCCTCTCTGTGCAAGTGTGTGAGATAACGCCACGAGCAGCCAACAGCAGCCAATCACCCGCATTGCGAAATTGAAAGGTACCAGGACTCCCCAAAAGGGAAACAGCGGTGTGTGAGCATCACAGCCTCCTGCCCGTCGCTCAGGAACAACCAATCCCTGCCACCCGCACACTGCTATCATTTGTCATCCTTGCGTGCTGCTTGCTGCCAAGCCATGCGTGGTGCGCGATGGGGTCGGGTGCCATTCACACCAGGAGCGCAGCGAGGGAGCTGGCCAGCTGGCTGTTACTACCTCACAGCCAGGCTACCGCATCCCCGCCCCACCTGCCTGCGCACACCACGCGCCCGCACGCTTGCCGTGCACATGTCAGTGCTGCAACAATCACGGCTGTGAGCTCGCTGCGTCCACCCGCTTTGGCACCTGCGCACAGCCCTTGGCTCGAACCCCCTGCTGTTATGATTTTCGGCCCTGGTAGCGGCGCTACGGCAATCCCCTCGCATGAAGACACAGCCTTCCACGACGCTCCATCGAATGTGCGGATGTGCGGATGTGGGAAAAGCGGGCCTTGCACCAGTTAGGAAGGCAGCCAGTAGCTGGCCGCTCAACGAAAAAGGCCCGAGTTGGCGGGGATTTGCGGCTCCGCGACTTGATTCGGCTCGTTCGGTGTGATCGAATTTGTGCGCTGGCGAGCTCGGCCTGCTCAGGCTTGGGCTGGGCTCGCCAGGCAGACTTGCAGCGGCCATGCCACACTGCCCAGCCGCGGCAGCATGCCAGCAATGCACGGCTGCGCCAATAGTCGTGGTGACGGCGCATGGCACCATGCCAGGGGAGCTGGTGACTAGCAGGCGCTGTGCAAGGCGGCAAAAAAGGCGTCAGGAGATTGAAATTGCAGTCCTTTTTTTTTTTGCCTCAACAGCGCTAGCGCATCTGATATGGCCGGCGGAAAGGCTGCCCTCGCAGCTGGCTTCTGGGCGTGCTGGCCAGTAGGCTCGCGTGGACGGGCGGGGCGCTTTTCCAAAGGAAACAAAAGTGTTCGGCCCATGCTGCCAATCTGTGGCACGCTGCCTGCGCGCTGCCATTAGCCTAGCAATACACCTGCCATCTTGTATTTAGGCTGCTCCAGCAAATCCCCCTTGCACAGCTGTAAGCAAGGCCCAGAGAAGCGCTCTCTGCTCCGTTCTTTTCCTCTGCACGCGCCCTTCTCCATTGGCCCTCCTCTTTTCCGCCCTCACCTCTGCGCACTCCTACACACATGCCCGCAAGGGGAGCAGATCCAAGCAACGCAGCTATGAAGCAAAAAGCTGGCAATGGCACCGCCGCCCAGCCTGCCGCCATGCCCACACGCGACACTGCGCATGCCGTGGCAGCGCCGCCTCCTCAGTCCACGTCGAGCGGCTCGCAGACCGGCACAAGCCCAAGAATAAGCACCACTGCTGCCTCTGCTGGCGACGTCGACGACCGGAAGATGGAGCGCAGCACGACACAGAGCGGGGCGCAGGAAACCGTCGCGATGGATTCGCGCTGCACGCGCTTGAACCGATCTCTACTGCTCTGCGCGTCGATCGCTGCACTGTCGTCCATAAACTACGGCTGGGTCATTGGCAGCGTCAACATCCCAAGTCTTGTCATTCAAGAGTGCTCAGGCGGGCCAGAGACATGGAGAGATGGGTTTCCTAGCTGCATCCCCATGAGCAGCACACTCTGGGGTCTTGTGGTGGGCTTTACGCCGCTCGGAGCATGGGCGGGCTCGTTTTTCTCGGGTGTCTTTGCAGATAGGTTTGGCCGCAAGACAACGCTCATTCTCAACAACGTGTTCTTTGTGGCCGGGGCCCTGCTCGCCTGCACTTCCACATCGATTGCTCAGCTGGCAGCGGGCCGGTTTGTTTCGGGAATCGGCTGTGGCGTTGCCTCCAACATTGTCTCGACGTACAATAGCGAGGCTGCCACCGTTAGATCAAGAGGGCTGCTTGGCGGGTTCCAGCAGCTCATGATCCTTGTCGGCCTCTTCCTGTCGCAGGTAACCGCCATTGGCCTGTCAAACGCCCCTCTATGGCGCATTTTGTTCTCCATCAGCGCGGCGATCGCCATAATGCAGACGGCCCTGCTGCTGCTGCTAGTGCCTGAATCGCCAAAGTTTCTTGCCACAAAGCAGAAGCTCGACGAGTCACGCAAGGCGCTCCAGCGACTACGCGCAGACATGGACATATCACTTGAGTTTGACGACTTGGTCGAGACTGTCGAAGCGAGCAAGCGCAGCGCTGCTGCAGCAAAGCCATCGCTGTGGGACCTGCTCTCAGGCAACACGCCGACGGATCTCCGGCACCTGGTGTACAGCGTCTTGTTTCTGATGCTGTCGCAGCAATGGAGCGGCGCAAAGGGCGTCATGTTCTACTCTACCGAGATCTTAAGCCACACGTTCCATTTGAGCTCGCGCGAGATTGAGCACATCCCAAGCATCGCGCAGCTGCTCACAATTGGCATTGGGGCTGTTGGAGCGATCGCTGTTGTCATTGGAATGAACATCTTGGACCGCATGGGCAGGCGCACAGTCCTGATCACCAGCTCGCTCTGCACATGTCTGTCGGCGGCTCTGATTGTTGTCGGAAGCAAGCTTGACCTCGGGCCATTGGTTGCCGTGGCAATGTACATCTTCAACCTAGTGTTCCAAAGCGGCGCAGGATTTATACCGTATCTATCCGCCTCGGAGCTCCTCCCCTACTACGCGCTTGGCAGCATCAGCGGCCTTGCCGCATCAGTCAACTGCCTGGTGCTGTTTGTCGTGAGCTTCCTCTTCCCCATCCTCGACAAGGCCCTGGGGCCATATCTGTTCGTGCCCTTCGCTGCCACAAACTTCATCACGCTTCTTTTCGCGTGTCTCTTCATGCCTGAGGCCAAGGGCAAATCGACGTCTGAAGTCGTAGAAGAATACCAAGGCCCCATCCGTTTTGTCGGCACGGCGTTTTGGAGGAAAAGGCGATAGGCAACCGCAGCAAGGTAGATGGCGCATTCCATCTACTTTGCGTCCAGGCATGCATACATACGCTGCTTTCCCCGACCGTGCATATCTGCCACTTTGTCCAGCTCGCATCTACATGTACTTTACCATTAGCAGTTCTTGCACAGCCACCTGTCGTTGTTGCATCTGGTAATTTAAAGCGTTGTTTAATGAAAGCGTATGCTGCGCCAGGTAGCACTCCATTGTGGAGGGGTTTTCCTTGGCGTGCCCCGAACCGAGTAGACTAGAAACCGTAAGAGGAAAAGGGGGAGGACACGTATCTATGGCGTATCTCCATTAAAACGAAGAGTGACAGAAAAGTAGGGAGGAGGGGCTTCTTGAGCTGCGTGTGAGCAAGGGCCCGGCGGTACCGTGCATGGTCCTGCACGCCAGCAGCACGTCTAGAGGTACGAGGCAATAAAGAAAGTGCCAAGAAGAGCAGCAGCACCCATTCCAAGTCCGCCAAAGGCAGAGGATGCGCTGTTGGTCTTTGTGACGGTGACGGTGGGCTCTGCGGAACCAGCGTTCTGGACAACGCTCGACGGAGCAGCGATGATTGCTACAGTAGTTTCAGAAAGACCACATGCAAATCAAATGCAATACCAATGGCAGTTTGTGGTTAGCGCTGTACATTGCAAGTACTGGAGCAGCCCTTGCTCAGCGTAGCCACCTGCGCATTTATCCAAAAGCACTATTTGCACTTACGGGCTGGAGCAATAATGTTGGGAGCAGTGACTGTAACATAGGCCTTGTCGTGCTCAGCAGCGACACCAGAGGGTGCAGCAGGTGCAGCAGGTGCAGCAGCAGGTGCAGCAGCAGGTGCAGCAGCAGGTGCAGCAACAGGCATCGCAGGCATCGCAGGCATCGCAGGCATCGCAGGCATGGCGGCACCAGATCCGGGCCCAGCGGCAGCGACCTTGACGACCTCAGCAGAGGCAACGGCAGTGAGAGCTAGGGTAGCAGAGATCTTGGTAGCAATCATTTCCAGTTGTGGCAGCTCTAGCGGCAGTGGTGTTGGGAGAAGAGAGAGGAGAGGGGGAGGTAGTGCGGGCTGAGGATACAGGCGAGCGATGAGCCAGGGTATTTGAGTTGGGAAAGACGGCGTTTTAGATGTGAAAATGCTGATGACCAAAGCAAGCATACTTTTTATACCTCGGACAACAGCGACACACTCACATTTGGCGGCGATTGCTGCTGCTGCATCGCAGCACTGCTCTCTATAGCTAGTTTCGCTTTAGCACCCACTCAGCAAATAATTGGCGCCTGCTCTGGCCTGCATTCTGCCCACCTCGAGTATTAAGGCAGCAGAAGCGTTCTAGTCTACAGATATTAACACCACAACCTCCCCCAAAATGCCACGAATTAAGATATTGCTACTATTCAAAACATGATTTATGGACTCTTAGGTCTTCCAGCACATGTCTGCGCTGTATTGCATCTAATATATGAAACTCGATTGCAATGCTGCCTTGGCAAGAGGTCTAGACCTCTGGAGACGCTGCATATCGCGCTGTTATCCCTTGTATTACTTGGGCATTTTGAATGCGAGCACAGGAGAATATGCAATACTATCAAGATCTAGAAAGCGCATAGGCGGCGCAAGTTGCAGTAATAGCCAAAGCGACAGTGACCTCTTGGACTGTGATTTCGTCCTTGTCCCAATATGCGCCGAGTCTTTTTGCTAGCCGAGGAACCGACCCACTTGCACTGCATGGCACTCCGGCATGGCCCTCTCCTGCTCGTACTCCTGCGCTGTTGTTGCACTGCCTGGCAGCGGCACTTGCACACAACCCATCTAAAACAAGTACCATAGCAGCAAGAGTGGCAGAAGCTTTCCATGAAACACAGGGGTGCATTTGCATTGCTAAAGCACGTCAGCAGCGCGTAGAATACACACGCTATAAACCCTAAGAGAGCCCGGCAGACTGCAAGGGTGTAAGTGTGCTTGGCAAGGGTCAAGAGAAAGAGGCGTGCTAATCTCACACAGCCTGGCCGAGAGAGGAGGAGGAGGAGGAGGAGGAGGAAGAGCTGAGTCAAGAAGCAGAAGGGGGAGGGTTTTCATTATTAAAAAAAGGCACACCTGGGGAAGACCAGCAGATAGTGTAGGAGCTAGGTGAGAAATCTAGGGCGAAAATGAGAGTAGAAAGTGTGTTTGGTGCAGTAGCACCCATTTCTCCTACCTGGCTACATCTACCGAGAAGCGGCGGTAGTATGCTGCAAGCCAGATTCTCACGGCGTCCACACGCACGCATGCCTCTTGCTCAGCGATGTGTCGATTTTTGCCAACAACATGGCAGATATTGCTGGGTAGCCGGATATATTTTTACCACAAAGCGTTTCAAAATAATATTTGTTTTCTGTATCACAACAGCAGATGAAGGTGCTATAGTTTGAGGTAGAGAGAAAAGCAAGCTGAGCAGCGCATCAATGGCGATGCGCGCTCACATGTACGAGGCAAAGGCGATGGCGCCGGCAAGGGCAGCAGCAGCAAGCGAGACCTGGTTAGCAGTGGCGCCGTTGCGGTTGATAGTGGTGGTGACGGTGACGGTGCGGAGCTCAGGCGAGTTTGGAATGGCCTTGGCCTTGACAGCTGGCGTGGACTCGGGTTCAGCTGCAAGAGTGGACCCAGCGAGGGCAAGGACGAACGAGGCAATGGCAGCGGTCTGCATGGCTACTATTAGGGTGGTGTAGGAGCAAAAGAAGGGCTGTGCTTATGCTGTGCTTATACGGTACGGGTGCGAGTGCGGGTGCGGGTGCGGGTGCGGGTGCGAGTGCGAGTGCGTGGTGGGAGGGCAGAAGGGGTAAAGAGCAGTCTTCTTATATAGGACATGGCGACTCGAATTTTCGCAGGCAAAAATCGAGTGCGCATGCTGCCAGCCTAAAGCGGATACAAAGTGTATTTGAGTGGGCAGCTGCAAAATACGGGGTGCGACAAGAGGATGAAACCATGGGCTAGACATTGACCTGAGGGGTCTCAAAAGTGATAGGCGTGCTGTGCGCCTGCCCAAATGCAAGCAAAGTGCTCTGCCCTGCTCGGCAAAGTCAAGACGCTCAATCCAATACATGCTACCACCTTATGCCGTTCTAGCCCGTGCGTGGCAGCTCCGAGAACGTGCGTCCATGATTACAGTCGGGGCAATATAACCCTCGCAGGGCCGGCATGGCCTAGTCGCTCACGCCCTTGAGTCTGGAATTTGGAGTGACACATGGCTTTGGCCGAGCAGCAAACACGCCAGAAGTGACAGCATGCAATATGGGGGCATGTGTCCTCAATAAAGAAAAGATGCCCAAGGGTTTGCAGGGACATGCTCTCACGCGAATTGCATCCAGGGCCAGCAAATCACACTGTAGGTCCACGTGGAGGCAGCACGCTAAGCCATGGAAATATGGAGCGGTGCAGCATGCCAAAATTATAGATCAGCCTGATGTACAAGTGGCTAGGCCCACTTCAAGTCGATGCTGGGCCTTGGCATGGCGCCGCCATTCTGCACAGCAGACGCTTTGCCATCGCCGGGATCACTGGCCGACCTGTGCCTCTGCCAGCACGAGTAATGAACAACCGCAGGCGCAGTGCCTTTTCTGCGTGACGGGACAACTGCGAACGCCGTTCCTGCACCGATGCGCTTGAGGCATTGAGGGCATGTCCTCGTTTCCGAAACAACCACGCTGCTGGACTGCAGAGTGCGCAGGTGGCGTCGGGCCTGGAGGTCCTCAGCAACACGGAGGCTCCTTATCACGCTTCCTGCACGCATATCCTGATCCAGCGCGCAGAACTGGCCTCTTAGGTATCTGAACATGTCGTGTGTAAACTCCATATCGCTTGGAAGAAGCCGAAGCGCCTGTGGTGCTGGAATGTGTCGGTGGTGCGTCGAGACCAGATGGCCAGCAAAGCGTCTATGCGTGTCTCTTCGTATGCGCTCGATTTGGGCAGCAGGGTCGCGGCCAGAATCAGTGGGGCTGGGCGTTCTCTCGGCACGAATCAGCTGTGCTTCGTTGTCAACCACATCTGCGGGTGGGTCAGAGACTAGGACTTTCAAAAGAAGCACAAACACGTCGGCGCAGCTGCCAACGTTATCGGTGCAGTATTGCTCTGCCAGCACAGGCTTGGCCACACTAAACACCAGCAAGCTCAGCGCCTGCTGGTGGCGGCCCAACCTGCTCAGCACGAGGGCCCGCTCTTCAAACAAGCCGTCATCTGGAAGCCGCGCAAGTGCTCTTTCAGGCGAGTAGTGCCTGCTGGTCCTTAGAAACTGCTGCAGCCCTTGCCGCGAATGAGGCTCGTGCTGCTGTTCTTCCTCCAGCACAGCCTGTGCAGGGACGCTGTCATGTGTACTGCCAACAAGGTCCAGATATGCGGCCACCATGTCATCATGCAAGGCAGGCGCTGGGTCGTCCCACTCATCAAACACGTAAGCAAGGTACTGCACCACCAGCTTGGATGAGATCTGCCGCAGAAACGAGGCAACTCGGGCGCGCGGGAACGCCTCGGCCGCCGGCCGGTCATCGGCAAATACCATCGAAACCACCGAAGCGCCATCAGGCCAGTCCTCGTTACTTGATGCAGATGCTGCGTCCTCATCCGCCGCAGCTCCCTGGCTCTGCGTGCTTGTGCGGTCGTTCTGCAGCGGCCACCTCACATACTCAAGAACCAACTCGAACTGGTCTGCGGGCAATCGAAGCAAGTAGCGCACAGTTGGATAGGTCCCTTGAAGAGCGCCGCCGTCAGCAGCCTTTCCCCTGCTTTGGAGCAGCTGGAGTGCATTGCGGTAGAGCCCCTTGCCGTGGTACAGGTCAACAAGCTCAGAATAGCGCTTGTGCTCCAGAAGCAGCCTTTCGCTCTGCTCGACGTCGCAGTGGTTCTTTACGCGCAGGAGCGGGCCAAGAAGCCCAGGACTACACTCCAGATACACCTTCAGCAGCGTGGTGTCGACCACCTGGGCCATGGCTGCAACGGGTATCTTCATTCGTTCGAGAGAGAATCTAAGTCGCTTGAGCCTGACGTGCGGCAGCGAATCGCTGCCATACGACGATCTTTCGGTGCTATCTGTGCTTTCCACACCGACCGCATCGCCGGCGCGGCCTTTTGCACCTTCGTCCTCCCTGTCATCACCGTCGTCGTCGTTGTCGTCGTCGTTGTCATCATCATCATCATCATCATCATCAAGCACGCGTACAACATACTCCAACTCTCGCTTGTTTATCGAAATCGCCTGCTGCAGCCAGCGCCGATGCTCAGTCAGATAGCGCATCAATGCAAACAGCGCGTCCTTCCAAACAACCTGCTTCGCCTTTGCATTTGCATTTGCATTTGCCTTTGCCTTTGCATTTGTCTTTGTCTGTTCAGTTCTTTTGGCTGCTGCATCCAGGTCTGGTGATGATTCGGGTTTGGAGCTAGAAACAGGGCCCATGCCTGAATCACCGGACTCAGAGTCGCTGAACTCCTCTGCCAGATCACCCGAGATACGCTCGGGGCAGAGCGCTATGGCTTCTGTTGGAGTTGCTCCTAGCTCAGAAAACTCGCCAAGGGCCTCCTCATACTGCGCCTGCTCGCGAAATAGCCAGCGTGCACGCAGCCACCTAATTTTCAGGGTGAGCTCGTCCTTTTCAGCCTCGAGGATGTTGTCCGACTGAGCTACTAGCGATGATGCCTCGTCATATTGTCCAGCCTTGAGGACGTCCTCGACCTGTTGCTGAATCGGCACTGGCATGAGCCGCCACACTGTGTGCGGCCCAAAAGCCCACACCTGTTTCCCGCCGGACCCGTTGAAGACCTGTGTGGGTTCCTCCTCGGGCAGATAAAGAGACTGAACGGGGGCCTGTGTTCCGATGTTGCGGACCTCGACATTGAATTTTTGTGCTGGCGATCCGCTGCTGGCTGATGGGTGCTCGTTTGTGGCGCCAGCAGCGCTGCTGCTGCTCTGCGATATGGCGACAACGTAAGAGGATGTGTATGTGATGCCTTTTGGAGACCGCGCAAAGGCCATGGGGTCGCTGTAGTCCTGTCTGCACAGCTTTCCAGCTGCGTTGATGAACACGCCCACGTCCTCATGGCACAGCAGTAGCTTCTCGCCAGGCATTCGAGCGATTATTGTCTTGTAGCCACCGCTGGACCCTGAAAGCCCGATTGACCACGATCCCCACATGCTTCCTCCGCCGCTGCTGGGGCTCGCTGCTGCTGGAGTCGATGAAGGAGCGCCTGCTGTTTCCGTGGGAGCATGGCCGCTGCTGCTGCTGCCCGTGCCGCCATGCGGGCTGGGGTCGGATAAAAGCCCTCCCGCAAGCGTGCGCAGGCTGGCAGTGTCTGCTGGAAACAGATCGTCCCACTGCCCCTCAGGCAGCTGGAGCGTGAGGAACTCCCGTGCTGTCGAGAGAGTCAGCAGGCGAGGAGACGAGAACTGCATGGCAGCTATTTTGTCTGCGGCCGAGTATTCGAACGACTTGTAGAACTCTGCGTCGCGCCATTCAAGCACGACAACCTTGCGCCTCGTGTGGACCGCCAGCTTGGAGACAAGCGTGGGTATTCCGTCGATGTGGTCGACGGCAGTGTGCACTGCGATGACGTTGGCGCCCTTTGTGTTGCTGAGCGGCGTTGCGTCGCTTAGAGTGTGCAGGTCGTACAGGGTGACTACGCCGTCCGCCAGGCATATCAGCACGCCTGCTTCTTTGATGACCTCCAGCTGCTCGATGGCCCGGCGTGCGAATGCTCTTTTTGTCTCAATGAGCGTCACCGCCAGCTGCCGCTCCTTGGCTGGCTCGGCCACTCTGTATACGAGCAATGCACCATTGGCAGTTCCAAGGAGCAGGCGGTCGCCGTAAGTCGCCGCAGCCTCTATGCGCACTGGAAGCTGCTTTAGAACGGGCCGGATGTTGAATGCATTGCGCATTTTGGTGAAGGAGTATCTGAAGGGGACAGGCAGACAGCAGCAGCGCAAATTGAAGCGGACGAGTTTCTCGCTCGCAATGAAAAATAGAAAAATAGAAAACAAAGCAAGGTGCCAACACGGCGGGCTGATGATGCAAGCCCGAGGCATGGCTCGTTGGGATAGAGCGATTGGCGCGGCCTGTGTATGCCAAAATTAGACCTGCGGCCGGACGAGGGGTGCTGTTGCCGCTCTTGCACGTTGGACAAAAGGTGCGCTATATGGGGAAAGGCGTGCTGCAGCAGCCCTCCTCTCTCTGGCGCACACGAACAGCTCTGCCCAGCCCCCTCTGCCGTGGGCGCCTGGGGGCAGGGAGTATTTAAGGGCCACCCGCCATCTCCGGTGCGCGGCACACACGAAACCGCACTTTGGCTACGGCGCCCTCTCCTCGGCTTTCTTTACCAGCACGCATTCCCTCTCTTTTTTGCGCACACAGAACAAGCACTCGCTAGCAGCTGCATCCCATCCATTCTTTCCAGACTGATATCATGTCTTTTGCAAAGGTTCCCGAGCATTCCGCAAGGCACCCCAAGCCCGCTGGCACCACCTTTGCGTACGGCACTGCTGGCTTCCGCACCACCGGCGAGGTTCTGGAGTCGACTGTCTTCCGCCTGGCGCTTCTTGCTGCGCTGCGCTCGCAGAGCAAGGGTGGGCAGGTCATTGGCGTTATGATCACTGCCTCGCACAACCAGGAAAGCGACAACGGCGTCAAGCTCATCGATCCTCTGGGCGAGATGCTGCAGCAGTCGTGGGAGGGCTACTGCACCCAGCTGGCCAACGCAGAGACCGATTCCGAAGTCACAGGGCTCCTTGCCAGCATTGCAGAGGCTGAGAAGATCGACCTCGCGGTCAGGGCCAAGGTTGCCTATGCGCGCGACACCCGCCCAAGCGGCCCGCTTCTGCTGGCGGCGCTCGAGGACGGCCTTGCTGCTTTGGGCGTCGAGGCCACCAACTATGGAGTTGTCACCACCCCGCAGCTGCACTACTTTGTGCGCTGCCTCAATACAGCAGGCACGGCCTCTGCTTATGGCGAGGCGTCTGAGGCTGGGTACAACGCAAAGTACGGCCAAGCCTTCCTTCGCCTCGTTGAGGGCAAGGCTAAGCCATCGACGCTCCACATCGACTCGGCCAATGGCGTTGGCGCGCCCCAGGTGCGCAAGCTGGCGGACGCCATCAGCTCGCCGTACTTCAACATCGAGGTCCACAACGACGACACAGCGACGCTGGGCAAGCTGAACGTCGACTGCGGCGCCGACTGTGTCAAGTCCAACCAGCACCAGCCTTCCGGCGTCGTCCTGGTGCCGGGTGGCCGCTACTGCTCGTTCGATGGCGACGCCGACCGCCTTGTCTACTACTACGTCGACGACAGCGGCGCGTTCCATCTGCTCGATGGCGACAAGATCTCCACGCTGGTCGCCACGTACCTCCGCGACCTTGTGAGCGCGGCCGGGATCGCCGATCTGCAGGTCGGCGTTGTCCAGACAGCCTACGCCAACGGCAGCTCGACCAGCTACATCAAGAACACGCTCAAGCTGCCCACTGTGTTTGCCAAGACTGGCGTCAAGCACCTCCACCACGAGGCGGAGAAGATGCACATCGGCGTCTACTTTGAGGCCAACGGCCACGGCACAGTTCTGTTCAACGCCAGCGCCGTGGCGATGCTCAAGGCCGCCAAGCCCACCACCCCCGCACAGGCCGACGCCATCGAGCGCCTGTGGGCCCTGCGCGACCTCATCAACGAGTCTGTCGGCGACGCCATGTCGGACATGCTCCTTGTCGAAACCATCCTCATCTGCAAGGACTGGACGCTTGCGCAGTGGGACGAGGCATACACCGACCTGCCCAGCCGCCTGCTGAAGGTTGTTGTTGACGACCGCAACATCTTCAGGACCACCAACGCCGAGCAGACGCTCACCTCTCCGCCCGGTCTCCAGGACATCGTCGACGCGGTGGTTGCCAAGTTCCCCAAGGGCCGCTCGTTTGTCAGGCCCTCGGGCACCGAGGACGCCGTGCGCGTGTATGCCGAGGCTGCCACCCGCGGGGACTGCGACCAGCTGGCATACACCGTCGCCGGAGCAGTCTTTGACAACGCTGGCGGCCGCGGAGTGCGCCCAGCCGAGTTTCTGTAGCCTCTGGGTCTCGCGCCCCACGCAGTGCTCGTTCTCTTTTGGGCATTAATTCTGCGCCTGTTGACTATTACAAAAAAAAGAACCTATACACCGAAATATAATTATCATTTTTACACTGGTGGCGCGTGCAGGGAGATGCGCGTGGCTTGGCGTGCTGGCTTGCAGCCGCTACTTTGCCTCGGGCGTCGAGGGCTGCTGCCGCGGGTCCGGGGCCGCCCTCTGGCTGGTGATCCGGCAGTGCCGTATAAGCGGCATGAACTCGCACAGCTTGCGCAGCCGCGGCAGGTCGGACTCGTGGATGTCGTCGATGATGAGGTGCCGCAAGCGGCTGTGGCGGCCCCACGGCTCAAACATATGGCTGGTGATGACTGTGCCAACCGTGCCGCTGCGGATGCACAGCTTGAGCGAGTGCAGCAGGGGCAGCGTCGAGAGCAGCTGTATCAGGGCCGGGAACGACAGGTAGACGCCGCACAGACTGAGGTCGTGGAGGTTGGCGCACTGCCAGGGGCTGCTGGCCAGCTTGGGCGCCCAGCTCTCCCAGCGCTTGTTCCTCCTGAGGCTGAACATCCTTGGCGGCTCAAACCGCGTGGCCCTCCACACAAAGCTGTCGCTGAGCATCTCGCCAATGGGCGATATTTGCTGGACAATGTGCAGCCGCCTCAGATGGCGAAGGCCCTTGAGAACAGACTCGAGGCCGCTGTTGTGGATCTGGCGCTCGGTGGGCGACTCGGGCTGCACCATCAGCACCTCGAGCAGGGGGCATATCGCGACAAGGCGCCTTGCCTGGTCGTTTGTCAGCACAGACGTTATCAGCCCGCGGAGATGGCGCCATTCGTGCTTTATAAACTCATCCAGCACGCTTTCGCAGTGCGACAGGGGGCTGGCGCTGCACCGGATCATAAGCCGCGCCAGCTTTGGCAGCGCGCGCGGGTTCAGGCATGTGAGTGGCGGCAGTGCGTCGCTCGACTCTATCCCCAGGCACAGCGTCTCCAGCGTTGACGGGAAGCAAAGCTGCTTTGACAGCAGCTCGACATGGGCGGCGGGAATGCGATCTATCCTCAGCTCCCGCAGGAGCGACTGTGTGCGCAGAATCGAGGCATAGAACACGCCCAGCTCGTCGGGCTGGTACTGCATCCGCAAGCGAACAAACCCGTCGCCCTTTATTCCCTGCAGCACGTTGTAGTCGCCTAGCAGGTGAGCAAAGCGCCTCTTGTCGCTCTCGCCCAGCTCGTCCGTGTAGGCGACGGACAGATCGCTGACAAAGGGCACGCTCAAGGCCCACTTGGCGACGTCACGCCACGGCAGGTACGAGTTCTCCACGGAAAGCGTGTGCAGGTTTGGCATGTTCCTCTGCAGATCGATGATCCGGATATCAACCGGCGTGAACAGGAAGCGGATGGACAGGGATTCAAGGCGCGGCCATTCCACCTCGAGCCATGCGCCGATGATTGCGACCTCGGCAGGGGAGTCAAGCCAGCCAGGCAGCTCGCGCCTGCCATGGCGGGTCTGAAAGTGAATGTGCTTTACGTACTGGCCATAGTGGGCATGGACATGGGCAGCGACGGCGCTGCAGTCCTGGTAGTCGTATATGCTGACCGTCTCCCAGATTAGCGGCGACACAAGCGAGCGCCAGCTCTGCGAGACCTGGGCAAGCCGTCTTTTTGTCCTAGCATCGCAGTACTCGGCAACGCGCCTGTACGCGGACGTGGGCAGCTTGAGGTAGGTCTGCAGGGAGGCGGCCGTGCGCTCCTTTAATGAGCCTGTGCTGACTGCGTGCTTTGTGCTGGCTGCTGGAATTGCCATTACAGGTGCGTATCAAGGAAGGGAGGGGCTGGATTGTGCTGAATGGATGCAGAAGCAGAAGCAGAATACAGGAAATGAGCAAAGGCAGCGTCAAGGACTCAGCGCGCGCCCTCTGGCGATGGGAGAGAGAAGCAGGCGGAGCGACAGAGTAGGCGTGGTTGGTGCAGCACTGCTTGGAGCAAAAGGCGCGTAGAGAACACAGAGAATGAAAGGGGGGTGCTGTTGCGCGGAGAACTGGAAACAAGGGAGAAAAGGAATGCAGCACCTGCAGAGCAGCAGGCAGGAAGAGCCTCGCTTGAATAACGAGGCTTGCTGCCGCTGGCCCTGCTTTCCCTCCTGCCCTGCCTCTGCTGGGCCTGCTCCAGCCAGCCAAGTCTTTCTGGCTTTCTGCCCGCAAAAGCGCAAAGTGTAAACATCAGTCTGGGTGGCAGGCAATTTTTTCCTGCTGCTCGCTTGGAAAACAATGGTCCTGCGACTCGCCGCCTCTGCACGAACAATGGGCCAGAAGCGGCGCCAGTGCAGAAAAGCGCACTTTTAGGCAGCAGTGCTTTGGCGACCGCGAGCAGCTCTCGGCAGTAATTCACATTCAGCCTCGATTCCCTCTTCTGCTCTTCATTTTCAAAACACGAGCACCACAAGCAGCCATACTTTCGTTCGCCCCTTCCTTCCATCCAGACCAAGCCAGCCAGCCAGCCTTGGCTCACAGTGCACTCGCTTCCTGACACCCCTGCTCTCTGGAGCGCGCGCCTGCTGCTTTGCGCCAGGGTTCGCCTTGGTCGGTGGTTCGGGCGCTGCGCCAGGCTCGGGTGCCACGGTCCCTGGCTCAGTGTTTGGCACGCAAAGAAACTGCACAGGCGGCTTTATTGAAACGTGGGCCGTGAATAACTAATATATGGCGCACGCGAGCATCCGCGGAACCACCCGATAGCTGGTGCACTACGCGGGGGCATCCAGGGCGGGGCGCAGCGTCGCTAAAGCACTACAGTCAGCAGCTCCTGCTGCACCTGCTCTAGACGAGACTGGAGGCCGGCTGCTTGGGCCCGCTTGGCTGCCAATATGGCGCGAAGCTGCTCAATCTCAAGGCTGACAGAGGTAATTGCCCCTTCCCTGGCCATGTCTGCCGTCGAGACTGACGCAGACGTGAGCAAAGAAGGCTGTGGAGCAGCTTGCTGCTGATCAGCCGGTGGCTGGATATCCGCTGCTATTGTTGCTGCTGCCACTGGTACCGATGGCGATGAGAACGACGACGACGACGACGATGACGACATGCCTGCGCCAGTGGACAGCTGAACAACATCCCACAAAACGCCGCTTGATGCTAGGTCATCCACAGATCCCATCTCTCCGTCAATATCGGTCTCCCACGACTCGGTGGTCTCAGTGTTTGCCTGGCTGCTGCCGCCATCGCCCTCAGAGACATCGCCGCCGCCACTGCTCTCACCCAACGCTACGCTAGATACAGTGCTGATGGTTTGAATTGCAGGTGTTGGCGGCGCTTCGTTGACGCCAAGCCTCAGCAGAAAGGTGTGGTACTTGTACAGCGCTGGGCGGTGCGATATAGTGATGAGTGTTATTCCCAGTCTCTTGGCGTGCTCATACATCAGGCCCTCTACATCAGCGCTCACTGCGCTAGTGCACTCGTCAAGGACAGCAAAGCGCGGCAGATGGTAGAATAGACGCGCAAGGTTGATGCGCTGCTTCTCGCCCCCGCTCAGCACGTCCTTCCACTCCTTTCTTGCAGAGAACCCGCCCTCGCGTGCTGGAAGGTATGCCAGGTGGACCGCGTGAAGGACCTCCATCAGCTCCTCCTCGACACGGCCCAGTGCTTGCATCTGCTCATAGGTGTGGGGATAGATGATTTGGTCCCTGAGAGTGCCAAGCGGCAGGTAGGGCCGCTGCGGTATATAGATGATCTCCGACGGCTCCGGGCGTTCGACCACGCCCGCAAATGCTGGCCACAGTCCGCTGAGAACACGCAGAACCGATGTCTTTCCAACGCCATTGGGACCAGCAATCATCCAGTGCTGGCCACGCCGCACCTCCCACGTCAGCGGACGCACTAGGAGCTCGCCGCCGACATTCGGATCGATGCTGGGGGCAACAATGGGGAGGTTGGTGAATCTGATGCCGTCAATGTCCTCATACGTAGCTCCGCTGATGTTGCACAGCGAAAGCTCTGGCAGCCGCCTTGCTTCGCCACTCACCGACAAGGCCGGCTGCTGATACTCGTCTCGGCGCAGCGCATGCAGCGTGCTGACCAGGGAGTAAACGCGGCTGGTGTAGCCCGTCAGCTCCATGATTTCCTTTATCGAGTACATCACGCGGCCGCCGGCGTCTGAGAGGTTGACGAGGATCCGCTTGTTGGTAACGAACCGCTGGGTACGGTAGCCGCCGTCATCGATGCTGCCTTGTCCTGCCGATGCAGCCCCTGCGAGAGATGGGCCGAGGAAAAATGGCAGCGCGCAAACAAGGTACCCAAACGCAGACCATGTGTACTTGATAACCATGTCCTCGAGCACGACGTGCGATATCTTGCGGCGAGCAACGCTACGGGCGTGCGCGAGAAGCCTGCTGAGGCTGCTTTGCAGCTGCTCCGCCTCACGCTCTTCGCCTCTGTAAAAGGCAATCTCCTCGGCGTTTGTGATAACTCGAGAGTGGTTGGCGCGGAACTCGCCTTCCAGCTTTGCATGGGCAGCTGCCATCTTGCCAAAGGCCGGCGTCCATGCACGCAGCAGACTGGCTGTCGCCATGTACATGCCAAACATGCCAACAGTGCCTTGCAGACCGACGCCGCGGATAAGCTGGATGTTGAATATGATTGTATCCAGCGTGGGCTTGCCAAGATTGGACAGGAACGACGACAGCTTGTTGCAGAAGCGAGCAATGTCTGTGGTGATGAACTGGTCTGGGTTCGAGATGCGGCCGTCAAGGGTAAGCAGCTTGTAGTAGTTGAGGTTGTCGTTCAGGTAGAGGTCGTGCACGTACTGCGTGAGACGGGTGCGGAATGCCAGCGCAAGCTTGGACTCGAGGAAGCGGATCATGCTGTTTGTGTAGGTTGCGGGGACGGCAATGGCGAACCACGACAGCAGCCCAGCAAGGAATTTGCGGCCCTGGCCGCGCACCAGGTGCTTGACAATCTTTCCGTCGAGCTCAGCAACGACCACGCTGAGCCATGTTCGCAGAACCAAGAACAGCGAGTGCATGACGATGATCAGCATCTCCTTGCTCGCCAACGAAGGGATCATGATGCGGGCCAGGGCGCGAAGCTGCAAGAAAAACACCCTGTTGAGCTTGCCAGAGCTGCTCGCCTTGCCCTCTCCTGCGGCAGAGGAGCTCTGCTGCTGTCCCCTGTCAATAAGGCTGGCAGGGAAGTGCGGTGCGTCCTTGTCAAACTGCCTCTCTCGCTCGTCGCTCTCCGTCCACTGGCCAGCGCCGTAGCCACTGCCGCGCAAGCTGCGCATACTCGCCGAGCTGAGCGCCGCTGCCGCTGCCATGCTCCTCTTCGCCTTCTCGGCCGTTCTGCGGTGCTGCAGGTAGCTGTAAACAACAACGACAAGCGACACTACCGCTGCACTGGTAAGGGACCCGGACGAGAGCCCGCTGGGCCGTGCATGCTTTGAGTTCACGGCAGGCATGAGCAAAAGAAGCAGTATATGAGGATGGTGGTGTGCTGCTTCTAGGACTGGTGTGCTGCCACGTATTTGTCTGTCTGTGTGTGGGGGGGGGGTAGAGCGGCAAGCGAAAAGGAGGCTCTGGTATACTGATTGTTATGTATAGTACAGCTGTAGTGGTTGTGGCAATAATAGCAGTGCAGATGCTGGGGCTAGGGCAAAAGAGCGCGAGTTGAGCAAGCAGAGGAATCCACGAGAACTGCGTGCCAGGGAGCACAGCGTCTTGCTTTTCCCGACTGCTTTAAACCTCTGAGAAGCCGATGCCAAAGCACCAAAGCACCACTCTGCATTTTGATTCCTGCGGCCTTCCACTGCGTGCTGCTCACATGAGCAGAGGCTGGTTTCACATGTCACCATCGCTTCCCAGGGAGCTGTGCCGAGAAAGCACAAGGCAAGCACCACAGCCTCGCCAGCCCCACATGTCCTTGCATTGGAGCCAGCTGAAGTCGTCTGGCAATCTCCGCTGGAAAAAGGCCTCTCCTGGTTGCCGGCAGCAGCGTCTGGCCCAAACCCATGTGCAGGCATCCGCTGTGGTACAGGATTCCCAGCCTCCGTCATCCGTGCGATCACCATAGTCATCGAGCAGGTCGCCCCGGGCTCATACCGGGAGAGGTGTGCAGGTCGATCCAGGGCCAGTGTCCAAAATAGATCGTAGAACCGCTGCCGTTACGCTTGCGTCGCTTCCATCTCCTTGACTCGTAGAAGTAGCAATAGATACAGCTGCAGCAGCACACAAAAGTCAACAGCACAGACACGCCGAAAGCAGCCACGTCATGTCCGCCATCGCCTTCCACCGTGCAGTCGCGCAGAGCAAAGGCCGCTACAGCTTGAATGCCTCTTCTGGAAGTCGGCTACTTAGGCCGGCGCTGCCTGCTGCATGCAGCATCCCTCGCCGGCTTCTGCAGACAAGGCCGGCGTGCCAAGAGCAGCTCTCTGAGACGCAGCCTCAGCGTGAGACGCCTTCTGCAGATGAGTGGCACTTGCCAACAGCTGTTGCGTTTGACATCGACGGGGTGCTGATCAAGGGGAAGCGCACGCTGGAGCAGGGGCGCAGATCAATCGAGATGCTCAACGGCGACAACGTGCTGGGAAAGAGAATCCCCTTTGTGCTTCTGACCAACGGCGGAGGCGTGTCTGAGGCAGCCAAGGCGGCGGACTTATCGCGGCGTTTGGGCCTAGAGATCAGGCCAGAGCAAATCATTCTGTCGCACTCGCCAATGCAGGCGCTTGCAAAGGAGTATGCTGACAAGCACGTGCTTATTGTTGGTGGTGTGCAGCACCGGTGCGCAGACATTGCGCGTGCCTATGGATTCAAAAACGTCAGCACGCCTAACGACGTTGTTGCGTGGGCGCCGTCTGCATGGCCGTTCATGAAGCCGCCAGCAGGCGACCAGCTGTCTGAGGGCGGCAGCATCCAAGGCCGCGACTTTTCGAAGAGCCCGTTCCACGCGGTGCTGCAGTTCCACGACTCGTTTGACTATGGCCGCGACCTGCAGATCGTCACGGACGTGCTTCGCTCAAAGAGCGGCACTATCGGCAGCGAGTTTGTCAGCAAGCAGACGATCCCACTGTACATGTCCAACCCCGACCTTGTGTTCAGTAACGAGTATCCGCTCCCGCGGTTCGGGCAGGGAGCATTCCATGCCTGCTTGCGCGCACTGTGGCACGAGCTGACTGGAGGCGCAGCCCTGGAGTATACGCTATTCGGAAAGCCGAACCGGGTTCAGTACCAGTATGCTGAGCAGGTCCTGGACCAGCTGGCTCAAAAGGCGGTCCCGGGTGTCGAGATGTCGCAGGTGCGCGCCAACCGCAGGGTGTTTGCGATTGGAGACAACCCAGCTGCCGACATTGCTGGCGCCAACGGCGCAGGATGGACCTCTGTTCTGGTTCGCACAGGCGTCTTCAGTGGGCCGCCAGGCACGAACGACGCAGCCAATCCTGCAAAAATGGTGGCTGACCATGTTGGGGACGCCGTCAAGTGGATCATCGAGACTGAGGCCAAGCGAGCATCCCGGCTGTAGGCATTCCAGGCACAGCATGTCTCGCGGCGCTCGATCAATGGGCAGGGATGGTCACTTTGTGGTGCTTTGCAGTACGCTTGATCGCACCCAGGCTTCCGACATACTGGCAGCGGAGCGCATTGGTGTTTCACCACCTTCGCGCTCCATGAGTCCTGTAGAACGGCAGTAGAGTGTGGTGGCTTGCAGAGCGAGAAGCTCACATCTAGCGCATTATTTCGCCATTTGCCTCTTTCTATCTAGACGCGCACTCCCTTTGTTCTCTCCATTGTTACCAAACTTGCTTTGTTGCGCAACTGCCCACCCGTCTGTCCATTTGCTCTCGCTACAAGCGCCCTGTGCCCTGCTCCCTCCTGCCCCCTATCTGCTGGCTAGGCACACAAGCTACCGCCTACTGCTGCCCAAACCACACAATACAGCGACAGCAGCCGCAAATACCGCTCTCCCCTCCTCTTTCTCCTCCCACACCACCCAGATGAATAGACGTCTGTTGCTGGCTCCCTCCCCTGTGTCTGTCAGTGCTCAGCATTAATAGCTTGCCCAGAATCTTGCCCTCCGTTTAGGCGCCGCGCAACAGAAAGGGCAGCAGCAGCAATATAACAACAAACCCCCGCTTGCCGCTGCTGGCTGTTTTTCTGATATAATACCCCCTTCCCCAGCAGCACCCACGCTGCTTTCTTGCTAGACTAATTTCGGCTTGCCTGCTCATACTATAAACACGCGCTATCTTTCCTGCCCTGCACACACACACACACACACACGTCCGCTGCCCGCAATACCCATCTCCCCCTTCCCCCACGCACAGGTGCTATAACTATCGCACTCCTTCAGCTCAATGAATGCGTCGAATGCCAATCATGGGCAGCTGTTTGGCGGAAGAGCGGAGGGCCTCTTGGACTCGGAGAGCTCTGGCTCAGCGGGGCCACACAACCACCACGCCGCAGGTACAGACGACACATATCCACTAACATCGGCAGGGGCTGGCCGTGGACACGGATCCGCTGCCGCACCGCTCAGTGGTCTCAGCCTCGACACACCTGACATTAGCTACGAAACAGAGAAGCCGCACCCCTACCCGCTCAAGTTTGGCCCTTGGTGGCGGTTCTGCAGCGCAGCAGACAGAAGCCAGCCAAAGACGCGCATTCTGCCCTGTGTAGCCGCCATCCTAATGCCGGTCACTGTCCTGTTTGTCCTGACCGCTGTCGAGGGCAACTGGATCCAGTCCGCCCGCGGGTATAACGGGCACCGTGTGCAGAAGGCTACGGGCTACGTTGTAGGAAACGCCATTGCAGTTGCACTTGCGTTTGGGAGTGCCCTGACAATCGCCTTTCGCCAGATCGATTACTTCCGCCGGTTTGCGAGCCTGCGGACTGCTATGCTTTCCCAGGTGGTCATCAACGCACTTCTGGGGTTTGTGTGCATACTGGTTGGCGGCCTCTACCAGAGGAACAGGGTCAACTACAAGCACGTATGGATCACGCCAGAGTACCCGTGTATCTTCATCGGCGGGTTCTTTGCGTTCCTTCAGATGGCGCTCCTGCTGATCGACTACGTGACCACGCCGAGCTTTAACGAGCGCGGCCACGGGTATGGGTCCTCGCCAATGCAGACAGCCATCGGGCTCTCCAACATTGTCAACATCTGGACCGGGTTTGGCTCGCTTGTCTTCTCCAACGTCGAAGCCAACAGCGTGTGGCACCCGTACAACAGCTGCTACAACTCGTGGGTCGCTCTGATCACGACTGGGTCCACCGTGCTGAACTACAAGACCACGAACAGCAAGATATTCATTCTTTTCTGGCTCCCCATCGGCCTGCTGATCATGTTTATCTACTTTGTGTGCTTTGGCCTGGGCTTTATCCAGCGCTTTGACGAGAAGCCGCTGCGCCGCATCAACGAAGCAGAGGACAGACTGCGTGGCGCTTGCCGCGAGCTCCGCCGCAGCGGCGCAGCAAACAAGGAGCTAGTAGCCTCGCTCCAGAGCCGCATCGCTTCTCTCCAGGACAGCATCGGCTACCTGAAGGACCAGCGCCTGCGGTACTTTGCCATCCTATTCTCAGTCGGCGTGCTGCTCAAGATATGCAGCTGGCTGCTTGGGTCAATCATCTTTGCACGCACGGAGATCGGGTGGTCGTACTGGGACTCGATGTTCTTTTTGTTCCTCAATCTGCTCACCGTCGGCATTCAAGACATGGTGCCCAGATCAGCGTCTGGAATGCCGCTCTACCACGCATACACATATGTTGACATCCTGTGCACGGCTGCGCTGGATGCCCTGCTGTTCCATATCCTCTACAACTTGGCTCCCTGGCCAAGGTACACGAGCGCCGCCAGCGCGTTCCTTGGTGGCGCGGCTGGCAAAGTGTTCCACAGGCGGCGGGTGGTCGGTGCTGAGGATCTCGAGGCCGAGCAGCCAGCTGGCGTGGCCCCAGGCGGCGGGCCGGATTACAGCTACTCGACTCAGCGAGCAACTGACCAGCTTGAGGGCGTCCTCAGTGCCGCTAGCCGGCTGCGGGGCATCCTCATCCAAAACGCGGCCAGCCAAGCAGACCTGGCGGAGTATGAGCGCTTGCTCGAGGCCGCTGAGAACCGCTTAGACGACCTGAACATGAGCGACAAGAAAACCAGCTGAGCCAGAAGCGCTGCCGCTGCCCAGGCAAAGGGGCAAAGCCCAACAAAAAATATTTTCGCCCCTTATCCCATGCACCGCCGCCACTACTCAACTGCAGACCACCTCCTACGCCTTCTCCCTGGGCCCCTTCTCTCTGGGCCCCTTCTCTCCTCTCTGATTGATTGGTTTTATTCCTTGCTCCTTTTTGAATCTTGCCTAATCCCAGCAACAGCATTCTTTTATTCTCTGAAGAAATGAGCGGTCGCCAAGGTGGAAAACTCAAGCCTCTGAAGAAGCCCAAGAAGCAGGCAAACGACATGGACGACGACGACATGGCCTTCAAGCAAAAGCAGAAGGAGGAGGCTGCCAAGCTCAAGGACCTCAAAAACAAGGCTGCCAAGGGCGGTCCTCTGCTCACCGGCGGAATCAAGAAGTCTGGAAAGAAGTAAACAGGCAGCTTTATTCGCTTTACCTTCTCTTGGTCGGAATGCCCTCTGTCAAATACACACTCGTTTCCCCCTCCTCTCCTCTTTGTCATGTCTGGCTGGCGCTGTTTATTTTCTAGCAGTCTTGTTTGCGTGGCTCTTGGCTGCCACGCGGTTTGTTGCGCCTGCTGGTAGTAGCAATTGCGCCCAAAGGCCGTACCTCAGATAGGAAACACACCTGTTTTACTGCGCCTGCAGCGGCTGCTCGTAGCCCTTGCGACGCTGCTCCTTCGCTGCATTCGCACCTGCCTCGGGCTCCTTGTCCTGGTAGGTGAACTTCCGCGAGTCTAGCTCCAACGTCACGGGCCCATCGTTGACCAGGCTGACATGCATCATGGCTCCAAACTCCCCTGTGGCAATCTTGGAGCGGTCGTAGAGCTGGCCCAGTCTGTCCACAAACTCGTCAAAGAACCGCCGGGACTCGCTGGACTTCATTGCCTCATGAAAGTCGGGCTTGGTTCCCTTGGTTGTCTTGCCATAGAGCGTGAACTGGGACACGCAGAGCACTTCGAGGCCCAGGTCCTTCACGCTCTTTTTCCACATGTTCCCTTCGTCGTCGCTAAACACGCGCATGCCCAGGACCTTTTTTGCCATGTACTCCAGATCCTCTTTGGTGTCATGCTGGCTGATACCAACCAGGACGCAAACGCCTCGACCGATCTTGCCAACGACTTGGTTGTCAACTGTAACCCCGGCCTCAATAACCTTCTGCAAAACCGCCCGCATGTCTGCAAAACAGCTGGATCCCTTCTTGGAGGCAACCAAGCAAAAAAAAAAAGGGAAAAAAAGTCACAAAAGCGGAACAGAAGTAGAATCTATTCTTGCGCTACCTTGCTGCAGCCAGAAAACAAGAAATACACTTGGTGTCCATAAGCACTACCGTAAAAAAAAAACACCGCAGCACCTGTCAGTTGCTGGACGCATCCATTTGGAACATCAGGTCGTCGTCATCGACTTCGCCATTGTCCTGATCCCCGGCCAACGCAGCGCGTGCGGCGTCCTTGTCAGCACTGCCGTGGCCGGCAGCATCGCCATGAGCAGTCGAGAGTCTGTCCATTCGACTGCGCGGGACTATGAACGAGAGCGGAGGGAAATTCGACCGCAGACGGTCTTGACGCCGGCTGCTCGATGCCTGGCCCTGCTGCCGACCCGGCGCTTTGCGAGGCATCACGCTCGGCGCTGCATTCTCGCCAAACGCACTGTATACGGGCAAACCGCCACCTGGCTGGAAGATGGCCGACACTCCTGGAGAAGGCGTGGCTGGCGTCGAGCGCGGCGATCCTCTCGAATGCGCTCTGTCGTCAACAAACCCCAGCAATGCGCCAGGCTGACGAGCATCTGAGGTGCCATCGCTATGGTGCGAGAACGGCCCCGTGTCCAGACTCCAGCGCACCGTCTCTGCAGCTGTCCCCTCGTTGTGAGCCAGGCGCTGTCCAATCTGCGGCATTACAGGGAGAGGAGGAGCGATGCTGCTGGCGGCGGCGACACGGTGGTGCCGTTTAGCGGCACCGTCTTGGTAGTTTAGGGGCTGTGGCGTGGTCGAACGGTGCGCGGCTGGGCTGTATACTGGAGCATGTGATGTTGGCTGCGACTTGCCACGCACAAACTCTGACCGGCGCTGTGTGGCTGGCAAGATCTGGTCTTCGTCGTTGACGTCGAATTCGGCGCGATAGCGTAGCTCCCGCTGCGCCAGCTGCTGCTTTACACTGCCCGGGCTTGTGCGCGGTATAGAAACAGGCTTTGGCAGCGGACGCTCGCGCTCAGAGTCCAGCCCAGCAGCCGCATTGCGAATGTGCCCTCTCGTGGGCTGCTGCAAAGTGTCTGGACTGTCTGGAGCCGCACCGTAGAGGCGCGGGAAGCGGTCGTGCTCGTGAGAGCTAGCCCGCCGAGAATCGATTGACAGCCCTCCAAACGCCGCCCCAAGCCTGGCTATGCTCGCGTCTTCTTCGACAGGCTGCTCAGCAGCAGATGACGAGGGTGGTGAGCGGTGCTTTGTTGCAGGCGACGCTGGCAGCGGAGTTGCTATCGCCAGTGCATTCGTGCCACCATCGGTGCTGCCAGCAGTCCGGCCTTCCACGCGCTCTCCTCTCGTGGTGTCTACAGATAGAAAGCTCGAGGGGCGACTCGAGGATGTTCCCTCCGCGCTCTTCAGCGGATTTGGTATCACCCGGCGGCGGAACGGCGAGCTGGCTATGCTGCTGCTGTGATCACCTGTGGCTAGATCCGTGCCCTGCGGTGTAGAGAGCGGCTGCTGTGGCAGAAGCACGCTGCTTTGCATATCCTGGGATAGGCCATTGAACTCGCGCAGTATCCCCTGGTATCGGGTAAGCGACTGGTCTCGGGGGCTACCCGGCGCCACGTTGCTGTTGTAGCTGGCGGCTGCAGAGTCCCGTGAAGGCGCGTAAGGCGGCGCATGGGCGAGTCTGTCGCTGCGTAGCCTTGGCCCGACTGACGATGGCGGTGGTTGTGGTGGCAGCTGCTGTTGCTGCAGGCTCTTCGTCATTTCTGGGGTGCTGCCAAGGCTGTCATTTCTGACGCCAGCACCGCCACTGCTGCTATTGCCCCGCGGTCTCATTCGCGACTCCCTGCCGCTGAACATCTTGAGCGGCCGCCTCGTATCAACCATACGAATAAAGTCGTCAATATTTTGGCCACCAGTCTCTCGGCCATGGCTGCCGGGCAGCGCAGAATCGCTCCACTGCTGGCCCTCCACGACTGTGTGGCGACGTGATGGCGCCGGGGTATCTCCTGAAATGCCCAGTGCCTCGGCACCCACATAAGCGGAGGTCATTGCCATCAGAGATGAGCGTCTGCGTGAGCTACTTCCGCGTCTGTTTCCGAACGAGCTGGACAAACCGCGGTTGTGTCCACTGGCGTTGCTTCCCAGCGACGACGGCGATTCAGACACTCGGGACACAAGCTGCTGCATCCCACCAGAATACATAGCACTCTGCAATGGCGGCTCATAGCTGGCCGCCGTGCCGTGCTGGCGACTTGAGTCATGGAGCTGCTGCCTAGGGTATGCCAAGCTGTCTCCCTCCATCGCAGCATCCAAAGCCACAGAGGGGGACTCCAGCAGCGAGGGCGACTTGAAGGGCGACACAAAGGCAAGCACTGACCGACCACCACTGGATCCCACGCTGCCAGATGCCGATGAGCGGATAGCCACCGAATCGGTTCTTGGAGGCGACTTTGATCCCAGAGCAGCGGTATCCATATTAGATGCCCCGCCTGCGCTGTCGTGGTGTCTTTGCGAGTCAGTAGGCGATAGCGAGCCACCAAGGCGGCGACGCGTAACGCCGCGATGCAGCACCGACCCAGCCTCTGCCCCGCCGCCGCTTGAGCTGAGGCGGCTGATGCTTCCAGCTCTCTGGTCAAGGCTATGGCCGCGCACGCTGCCGACGCTACTATTGCGGCTACCAGGGTAATCGGCATGGGAGCCGTCGTTCCCAAATGAGCCATGAGCAGCACCCAGCGCGTGGCTGCGAGCCTCAAGAGAGATTCGGCGCAGGGAGGCCTTGCTTGCCGCTATTTTGCCCGAGTCGTGCGCAGAGTGCATGTCGCTGGCCCTCTGCATATCCGAGGATAGCCTGCTCGGTGTTATGCGCGAGAACATGTCTCCCAGGTAGCTGGGCAGCGATGGGGAGTCGCCAAGACTTAGTGGGTGGGCTCTGAATGGGTTGACCGAGGGCACTGTGAAGTTCCTTTCACTGCTAAACGAGCTTCTGTGGCGGTGCTGGCTGTCAGGCGAGTAGCTCTGTGGCAGGGCCAAGCGTGAATGGCGTGCCTGGGAGCTTTCGCCTCTGCTCGACAGCGAGATCCCACGCGAAGGCGCGCTTGAAAGGGTTGCCCGCCTCTTGGAGGAAAGCGAGTGGGCTGCCTGTGCCTGTGCTTGCTGGTGCCGAGGCTCCGAGTGCGGCTGCTGCAGGTGCCTAGGGAGCGAAAAGTTGGATCCGCTTTGCGAACTGAGGGTGGGCGTGAAATACGTCTCGTCAATGGCGCCAATCCCGGCCATGCTATCTAGGGAGTGTGCATCTGGCGGCGCGCTGCTAGAGAAGCTGCATTCACGGCGGTACTGCACGCTCATCACAAACGAGCCTGCGGGCGTGGCAATGGGCTCGAACCTATGCGACTCTAGAAAGTGCTCTGTGCCGGTAAGGCTAGTATCGAGGTCGATCGCGCCGTCTTTTGGGGCCAGTTCGGGGCGGAATGAGCAGAATATGCTTAGGTCCCCGTCGGAGGTATGGAGCTGGCGGATCAAGGGCGTGCAAGGCAGCAGGTTAGCAAATGAGTACAAGCTGCGGAAGAACACTATTGCCTGCTTGTAGACGCGGGGCAGGTCGGGGACAGGAGTAGGTACTAGGTGAGTGGCCAGGTCCAACCGCCAGACCTCGAGCACGATGGCGGAGGCGCGCTTGCGCCTATTCCCGTATCCCTGCGAAGCTGCTGCTGCTGATGGGGGCCCTGTGCTGCTGCCTGGTCCGCCCATTTCCAGGTCGACAGTCCATGGCCGCCCGAAGATATCTGTGACTTGCAGCTCGCCGTTCGGGAGCAGCTTGGACACGTCAAGACAGACCTCGATGTACATGGGCGGCGGGCTAACCAGTGGAGCGGCCGTCAACGTCGGCTGCTGCGTCGGAGATGCCAAATTCCTTGTAGCTGCGCTACGCCAGAACTTCACTTCTGCCTTGACTCCATCGACATCCTCCAAGTCGAGATTAAACCACTTGTTCAGCCGACGCCCGCTGCTGCCAATATCTATAGTCGAGCTGCTTGCGCTGGCTTGGTCCGCAGAAGCAGTGCTGCCGGGCTGCCCAGTGGCCACCAGCAGCCTTGGTGGCAACGTTACGCTGCTTCCTTCGACATCAGTGGCATCTGGCTGATGGCTCTGCATGCTTCCTGTAGCGCCAACTCGCAGATGTGCGATTATCTGCGCTGCTTTGGAATAGAAGTTCTACAGCGTAGTCGAAATACAAGGCGTGTGCGTGTGCGTACATATTTGTCAGTGTGCTGGCTGCCCGGAAGCGCGTACACTCTTCTGTCTGTGTATATGTCCATGCCCCTGCTATACAGCTGGTGGCGTTTTTTGGCATCCAGGGTTTGGGCGCAAAAAAGCATTGGCGTTCTACCGATAGCCTACCTGAACAATCTGCTCGCACCTTGTGTCTCTGTTCGCAGGGTTGCCGGCTGCGGTTGCCGCTGCGCTGGTTTGTGTCGGTCTTGTCGTGCCTGCATTGGCAACCGCTGCTATGCCAAGTGTTGGTGATTTTTGTGGCATGCGCTGTTGCCGGCATTCTGCATGCACGTCTGCTGAGTCACCGGCGCCAATGTTCGCTCCTATGTCAAGCTCTTGTGCTGGGCCGTGGCCACTCGAGGCGGCGCCAAGGGCATGGCGGGATGGTGCAGTGGACTCTGCTGCGGGCCGGTGAGTGCCTTGTGAACGCCTGATATTTGCTGGAAACGTGCTTGGAAACCTCCGCATCGCGCCTGTGAGCTCCTCGGCTGCTTTGGATGAAGGTGGGCTCTGTGCGGCACGAGTGCCATGCAGCATGGTGCGCAGCGATCCGGTGTAAGGGTTTATGGATGGGGACGGGGAGGGAGATGACGAGAGAGACGATGAAAAGGACGAAGGGGCAATTGCGGCAGATGGCGAGCCCGAGTTTGGAGGGAGTCTGGTCTGTAGATGTGATGCCACGTTCTTTGCACCATGCGGCTGCGACTGCGACTGCGACTGCGACTGCGATTGTTGGCGTGCGTCGTATGTCTGGCTGCGACTGCCTGCGCCGTCTTTTGTATTAGCGCCACCGTCATTGCCTCCACCACTGCCATTTCCACTCGAGGTGGTTATCGAAATATCCTCTAGCTTTGACGGCATAGCAACTGGAGAAGAGTGTGTGCAGGCATCTCCATGTCCGGGCGAGCGCCTAGCATCTACCGTCTTTACCGCTACCGCTGGCTCTCCCGCAATGGCACTGTCGGAGTCGGCAGCAGAAGCAGCAGCAGCGGCTGCTGGTATGCACGACAATGCGCTGGTGCTGGCCGTCGGTCCGGAGGCCATTTTTGGCGATGCATTAGCACTTTGGCTACCGCTGGCAGTACTGGCGTTGATGTTGCTGCTGCTGCCGCCGCTATTGCTATTGCTATTGCTATTGCTATTGCTATTGCTATTTCTACTGTGCCCCTGTGTTCTGTCCAAGTGTGAACGCTGTTCATGCTGGGGCCAAAAGCTGGGGCGCTGTGACATTATTCTGCACTTTGGCAAGAAAAGTGCTAGCTGTGCTTCGCTCTCGCTTCAATGACGCGCTTGTGAAGGAAGGGCTGCAATGCTGGGGGCGAAATCCTTGTAATAGCTAGAACAAATGCAAGCGGACAGTGCGTGTATACGTGTGTGTGCGTGTGCGTGTGCGTGCCGCGAAAGAGAGGAAGGAAGGGGTGTGCCAAGCAAGTATTACAAGTATGCAGTCTATGTATGTGTCCAAAGCTGAGAGCGCAGTGTAACGTCACTCTGGCAGCAACGATGGCAGCAGGCGAGCTGATATAAAAAGAGAAAGACAGGCACTGAAACTGAATATGGAGCGATTAGTGTACAGTTGGACGCAGCCAACGGCTATGCAATTGCGCGGCGAGCAAGTGTGCGTGCGTGTGGAAATTGAAACAAGAGTTGAGGTGCCTGGGGCCAAGTGTGGAAGGATAGCTGGTAATGCTGTGCTGTGCAGCCACTGCAGCTGCCGTGCGGGTAAGATAGTGCGAGCGCGGTTAGAAATACATAAAATGAAAAGCCGAACATAACGGAAAGCGCAAAAGGCGAAAGGCGCGCTTGCGTGCGGAGGGGGAGGCCTGGATTTATACCAAGGCGGGCAGATTGATGTGCCCGTGTACGAAATGGAGGGCGTGCGTGTATCTTCGGCGAAGCAAAGTAGGCGCATGGGTGGAGCGAGGTGTATCGCAGAAACACAAGCAAGGAGCAGCGTCTGCGTAGAGGGCGAGCGACGGCTTTATCATGCGCACACGTGAGTGCGCATCGTGCTGACGATTGGCCATGTCAGGCTGACCCACAGATGACGGCAATTTGGAAGCGTGCCACCAGCAATAATGTTTTGCAGCAACAAGTCGTCCAGCTGAGCGCTAATGCCCTGGAGCCCGTACATCACATCAAGGCGACTACCTCCAATATGCGAGCCTGTCGTCTACAGGCCACAAATGGACAGAATGCATGGCGGAGGCAAGGAGACCCGCTGCACTTGTATACAGCAGCGCACGGATTCGCGATGGTTGCACCATAGTTGCTCCCCCCGCCGCAATAGCGATATGTGGCCCCGCTCTCTCCACCGTCACGTGTCCAGCTAGCTCGTCATCAACACATACCTGGCCTACATAGACATACGCTCTGCGCAGGAGCGAGGATGAGCAGCGGCACGTATCTGAGTGCATCAAAGCTGGTGCTTTTGGTGGCTGTAGAGCAGTACTCGCGCCACTACGACTGGGGACCTGAGGCGCTGTGCGAGATTGCTGGCTTTTTGGTAGAGTGCACGTACGAGCCAGCATGGACTTTTGACATGGCCGCGCTGAGAGACCAGCTGGCGGCGGTTGTCATACACAGCGAGAGCCAGTCCTTGCACGAGCTGCTTGTGCGCAGGATCGGGGAGCTGCGGTCTTTGGACGCGTTTTTCAACTTCTTTGATGGCCTCAAGCAGCTTGTGGTTGATGCCGAGTCTCGTGTGGAGGCAGATGAGGATGCAGTCCTCTTGGACTCGGAGAGTATTCTTGGTGTATTTGTCCGCCGCTGCTGCCTGGCATTTGATCAGCTTGAATTCCACCAGGCAGGCACGCTGCACACCGAGTGCGCTCGGGCTCTGGGCAGTCCGATATTCAGTCCAGCCACTACCGGCGCCTCCAGCGCTGCTACTGCTGCTCGGTCACAGTGCGAACTCCAGGAATACGTGGAATTCCAGATCGGGCTGCTGGAGGCTGGGGCTGGTGCACCGGTGCCCGAAGTGATGGAGAGGCAAGTCAAGCAAGTGATGCAGCTGATCCCGGAATACGCACGAGCGCATTACCTCAACTACCTGAACCATGCGCGGGTGGGCGAGTACCAGCAATCCGAGGCTAGCCTGAGGCGGTTTTTCGATAGCACCACGGTCAAGGACAACCGCACTGTGTACCAGTATGCGCTGCTGTATCTGGCCGCTGTGCGTGCGCGGCTGGGGATGGTGGACGAGGCAAGGTGCGCTCTTACAGAGGCCACACACATTGCTCGGGATTGCCAGGACCACACGTGTCTACTGTACATAATGAGCTGGGAAACAGGGCTAGTGCTCTCAAGGCAAGAATGTACCAGGCTCCCAGAAACAGAGGTCTACCGAGCACTGGCAGCTCTCATTGACAAAGCCAGGCGGATGCACAACTACGAGCTTCAGGCAATCGGCCATCTGCGGCTAACAGAGCTCCTAGTCAGTACAGGCGCTGCCCCACAAAAGGTGTTTGAGAGCCTGGTCTACTCGTCAGCCCTGATAGCAGAAAACGACGTCTCTAGTCTCTCCCGCTCGTGGTCATTGACTGCTGCGCGTGCGTGGGCGGCGTATGGCAGCGAATGGGTGTCGCTGCTACACATAGTGCTGGCTCAGCACGAAAGGCCAGGCGCCGTTGGTATCACTGAAAACGAAAGCGTCGAGCTGCTGCGCCAGCTGGCACGCATAACAAGCAGCTTGTGTGGGCCCGCAGCGGCTATCCGAATGCTCGAGGCAAATATGAGCAGCGCTGTGCTTGTGAGCCCAGGCAGCGCCGATGAGCTTGAAAGGATGCTAGAGTGGCTGCGTCTAGAAAGCTGCTCTGAGGACTCCGACGCTGCACCTGCGCTGCCGCCATCCACCCATGATGATGCGGGCACTGGCAGGCTGAGAGAGATCCGCGACCTAATCACCCGTGGCTACAACTCCGATGCCATGGTGCTGCTGGCGCGGCTGTGCAGCGAGGAGGAAGCCGGGCGGCAGCGCAGCTCTGCAGTCCAAAGCATCGCACGCCAGCTGCTTGCCTCTGCTGAGCAGCCGCTGTAGGTGCAGTGGCCAAGGTGCAGCGGCGCGGCAGCGCTGCCTTGGCTCTTGTCGAGCAGCACCAGCAGTTCCCAGTTGGCGCAAGGCTGCCTTGCGGCGCGCACTGACCACCCCGCTGCATGCAGCGCCGCTCTTTCTCCTATATCAAGCTGCGATCGACAGGCGATTGACCGCGCATGGCTGCCCGCCTCTCCCGTCTCCCCAACACTGGCCATCTGCGACGTGGGAAGCCTTTTTTGCCTTCTGCGCTAGCGCGGAGTGTTTGCACAGCTCAAAGCAATGTGTGTTTGACTAAAATGGAATCAGCAGAGCTGTAGCAAAAAAAAAAAAAAACCGACTCGGAGAAATCTGCGCCAAAGCGGTGCTAAACCTTGCAATCTTAACCAGCGGCGCGAAGAGGCCTCACGCATTGATGGAAGAGGACGAGGCGGATGCCGAGCCAGGCGCTGCCTTGCGGCCCTTGCTGCCAGTCAGGCGGTTCTTGATCTCGGACATGACGGAGGAAGCCTCCTTGAGGATCGAGCTAGCAACAGCAGAGTTCTCCTGTGCGCGGCGGATGAGGTACGGCATGACCTCGTCGAGAGGGCCGTAGGGCACGTACTTGTAGATGGGGAGCCCGCTCTTGGCCAGTGCATAGCTAACGGCGTCCTGCATGCCCAGAAGCTGGCCGAACATCACAGGCTCGTTGGCAGTGTCAATGCCAAGCTCGCGCAGCTGCTGGAGCACCTTCTCGATCGACTCGTTGTTGTGCGAAGCGACAAACAGCGCAGGCGCGACGGCGCCGGCCTTCTGTGCGGAGGCGATCTCCTCCATGAGCATGCGAACGCCGCGGTTGTAGGTTGCATGCGTGGCCTCGAGGCTTGGGTTGATGGGCGACGGGTAGCCAAGCTCCTCGGCCCTGTCACGCTCCAGCTCCATGTAGGCGCCGCGCACGAGCTTGGCAGCAAAGCGCCAGCCCTCGCGGGCAGCGCGCTCATAGTCGTCAACCATGCGCTGGTACGCGTCCGCACGGTACATCTGGTAGGTGTTGTAGACAAGGGTTTTGCTGCCCTGCGATGCCATCGAGTTGAACTCGCGCTGCATTACCAGCGCAACATGGTCGATCATGGGCTGGAAGTACGTGTGCTCAGCGTCGACCATGATGCGAACGTTTCTCTCAGCTGCCTGCTGCACGACAGCGCGAGAGCGCGAGATAAGGCGCTCGTAGTCCTCAATGTCGGACTCGGCTGCGCCATAGGAGCTCGATTCCGAGGAGCGGAGGTAGAGAGGACGGGCCAGCGGGTTGTCCAAGCCGAGCGCCATCTGGATGTCGACCCAGTCAACAAGGCCGTCGTTGTTGGTATCGACCATCGAGTATATGCCGCTGGGAGACGAGACACGGTCGCCGCCGGGCATGGCAGGGAGAACCACCTGCTTGAACTGCGTGAAATCGATGCGGCCATCCATGTCATGGTCGGCCTTGACAAATGCGTCGCGCAAGGGCATGTAGGGCATCGACAGGCGGTAGAGCACCTCGGGGTCCGCAAGACCAGTTACCTTGACAGCAGCAAATGCGCCTGGCACCTGGGCAGCCATGTGGAGGCTGTGGAGATACTCCTTGGCAAACGCATCGGCCTTCACGTTAGCCTGGGCACGCGCGGCGGCAGTGTCGGTGGGGGCTGCGCCTCCGCCTTCCTCCAGGTCAGCCTCAGCAGAGAAGTCGAGGATTGAGCCGATGCCAGAGTCCTTCAAAGTGCGCATGGTCTGGACAATTTCGCGCTCTTGCTCGCCGGCGCAGAACCAGGCAAAGAAGGTGCGACGGACGACTGCGTTGCTAAGCCAGGACAGATGCAGCCTCTCAAATGTCTTGAGGATGCTCGGGGCAATGCGCACGAGACCAGCATTGCCGCACATCCGGTAGACAAACCAGACAGCCACCAGCTGTGCGAGGCTCTGCTGGTCAAGAGCAAGCGCCGGATCGGGCCGCAGGAGCGGTCCGTCGCTGCTGCCAGTGGTGGCGGCGGCGGCAGCAGCAGCAGCCGGCGCCGGGGTGTCCTTTGGCTGGACAGGGGTGGTATCGCGCGAAGCCGCAGGCGCGCGAGGCAGAGATGAGCTCGAGATACCCCTGACCGCCAAGGACATGGCGGCCTTGCGCTGGCGGATTTCGCTCAGGGAACCCGGCGTATACGGCGCGGATGCTCCTGAAGGCCGAGTGTGCAGGGCTGCTGGAGCCTGGGCACGATGAGTATGTATGAAAGAGAGGCGTGTAGGGTACACATAAGCGGCTGCGAGAGGCCTTCTGGGCTGAGCAGCAGATGCAGATGCACGAATGATGGCGGTGATAGCAGGTGAAGCGCTGATGGGCATCGAATAATGTGGTGCACAGAACAACGAGGCTGTTGACGGGACGTGGTTGAAAAAGCAGAGCTTCCGTGAAAGACAGGAACAGAGAACAGAGTAAAAATAGCAAGGAGAGTGGATGCCAGGCCATGCCTCGGAGACGCCTTCCTTTTATACCACTTCCGTGGCTCACGCCTCCCCACCCATCCGCACCCATCCGCACCCATCCGCACCCGCCCTCCCTCGTGCGGCATGGCACGCACTTGGTAGCTGACCCACCCAATCAACCCGCATGCGCCGGCCCTGTGCATTAAAAAAACTGTCCCACGCCATGGGCACAGGCGCTGGTTTCCCCTATCGATGAAGGCCTGCTTTCCGAGTCGCCTTTTCCTTCGGGGCTTGCTTGGATCATGAGGCACGCTGTCCGAGCTGAGCCCCATGGCAGTGGACATGGCCGTTTTTGCACGAAGCCCAAGGTGTGCTGTGTGGTACAACGGACCTTTTTGTCCTCGCCTGCTTGCCTTTTTCGGTCAGCGATAAGCACACAGCGGCACGGCACCGCTCAGCACAGGCAGCCACTGGTCATTCATGCCACATGTCTGGCTGCAAAGACCGCGACGCAGCAGCGCTGTCTGCATGCGAAGAGCTCGTACGATAAACCCAGCCAAAGCAGAAGTAAGGAGCTGGGCAGCAATGGCGCAATCACTTGGGATACTGCCATTGAGCCCTTTTGTCCCCCGATCAGAACGGACCGCCCTTGCTAGACCGGGAAGATTCTATGCATCCAAGCCCACGTTGCATTGCATGACTCACCCAGCATACTGTGACATCCAGTCTACGAGCCTTTAGCGCTGCCACCGCCAAAACGGGTAGTCGCCAAGCAGACAGGCACCCGTGAGTAATATGCGAGACATTGAACTCCCAGCGCGCCTGAAGAGGGGTTTCGCATATCTGCAAGGCGCCAGCAGCAGTTGGACGACCGCACCCTTTCTCAGCTTCTGCATGCTCTCCACCCCCACCAGCATATAAACCAACGTCTTTATTGCGAATGTCTCTCTGCTTGGCCGTGTCTCGTTTCGCTTGTTTGGCCTTCTGCTACGCCTTGGCGCAGCCCAGAGGATTCAGACATGGACCAGGATCGCAGGGCCGCCGTTACAGCTTTACAGCAGACCAGTTTGGCTGCCACCGTTTCAGCATTGTGGATCTCGAATAAGCCTCGATGCAGGCGGCGGCTCCAGCGACGCTCTTTGCAAATCGCCCGTGACTTCAGGGTCGCCACCTCCCGCCCCCAACTCGGGTCCCACCATATCTGTAGCAGGGCGGCTTGTGCGTATATACGGCTCGCTAGAAAACTAAGCAAGAACCGCTGTCAGTTACACATCATCTCACCAATCAACATACACTTCGACGCCATTTTAATCAGCTCTGCATATGCGCCACTTGCTTCTGGCTAGCGTTGGAGTCTTCAAACATAGCAAAGCACTGAGTCTTGGACCAAAAGCGATAAACTACTCAAAAATGACTGGTGACGTTGAGGATGTGCCATGGAAAGCCGTGCACGAGCAGGCTCTTAGAAACGGCGACCGCATCTACATCGACCCCGCCACTGGATACACAGTATTCACCGAGCTCTCGCACTTGGACCGCGAGTATTGCTGTGGCAACGCATGCCGCCACTGCCCCTATGAGCAGGAGAACGTTGGCAAGCCCGACCAGTTAAAGCAGCAGGCGCGTGAGGCCCGAAGGCGCAAGTCCAGCAAAAAGAACAAGTCGGAGGAGTAGCTGGATGCCTAGACTCCATGCAGATTTCTCGACTGCTCTTCTCTGCTCTTCTCTGCTCTTGTTCCGTCTTACTCTGATCTGCACGTGGTTCTGCCCGTAAATATATGACATATGGTGGTAGCGATAGCCACGGCTCTGCTGTGGCTCGAATGTGCCGCAATCCACGCGTTTAGCCTCACTGCTACCTTATTTGCACAACTGCCGCGCTTGCTTTGTAAAGTACCGCCGCTGTACGATGATCGATCGTGCTGGAGTGTCCCACGGAATACGTAGAAGGTATGGTGCTTCCTTGCGGCCTGAATGGCTCGAGCAGTGCGCCAAGCACATAGAAAACGACCTGCAACGCGCACGCGATAGTAGTAGCAACCAGCGCATGCACCTCGAGGTGCAGACGCGCTTGGTCCTGGAGCAGCTGCTCCACTCGGATATCAGCGATTCGTGCTACCCGGCACTCGACCTTGACAGCACAAGTGGCAAGGTGCTGTCGCTCCCGAGCCATCCAGGTGCGTTCTTGCAGGTGCAGGAAATCATGGATATTGGTGTGAGCAAGTACGCGATGTGGGAAGCTGTGCGAGAGAAGGAGGACTTTGAGCAGCGGGGGATCAGACCAAGCTACCTGCCGCTCATGGAGGACGAGGAAAGCGAGGCTAGCAACGTGTTTACGGCTGCAGGAACTCAGCAGACACACCCCAGCCAGACGCCCTCTTTGGACAGCAGCAGCCCAGGCGAAAGGCAGCCGAAAATACCGCATGGCATGCTCAAACTCACGTTAACAGATGGCAGGGCGACAGTATCGGCTCTTGAGCTGGCTCCGATTGCCCAGCTCAGCGTTGAGCTGCCAATAGGGACAAAAGTGCTGGTGTCGTCCGGCCAGTTTCTGGAGCCAACAGGCACCCTTAGTCTTGCACCGACTGGAATCAGGGTCCTGGGCGGAGCACCTGAGCAGTATTCTGCATCCACACTCAAGGCGCGCTTATCCAAGCTCCTACAGCTAGATGCCAGGTGATTGCTGTTAAATACACCAAAAGTACTAGGAAAATGGCGCTGAAAGTGCGCTTGAGCGGAATGAGCTGCAATGGCAATCCCTCATGCCTTCACGGCACCTGCGCCTCCAGCCTGCGCAGGCTTTATTGCTGTCACGGTCACGATCTTGCCAAGATTCTTCTTGCAGTGCGGGCAAATATGAATCTTCTTCTTGAACCTGCTGGACACGAAGGGCACAAATGCGAGCGGCCAGAATACCAAGGTGATAGCCACAGCAGCGACCACAGTCTTCGTTCCTGACTTGGTTTTAATCTGTGAAATAATCGGCTGCTTGCAGTGGGGGCAGTCAAGCATGGCAGGCGCATCTTCAACCTCGATATACGACCCAGGCTCCAATTTAACACCTTCGGGGTTGCTGGCTACATGGGTACTTGAGGCAAACGCGGGTTCCTGGGGCACGTTTGGCTGCTGGTATGGTGGGGGCAGGCTCGTCACTGTGCTTGCATTCTGGTGTAGCTGGCTGCTAGGGCCAGCCTGCACAGCCGGGTAAGGGCTGTATCCGCTGGGAGCGGTGTCGTATCTGCCAGTCTGATACCCGTCGCTCTGTCCTGGCAGACCTCTGTCCTGGCGGTGAACCGGCTCGTCGTTGTAAAGATCAGTGTATGGCCCGTCAGCGCGCGGCGGCTGTCTCTGCGGAGGCGCGCCGCTATACGATGGCTGTCTCTGTGGAGGCGGTGTTGATGGCGGCTGGGTATAGTCGGCTTTGTCAAGCTCAGCGAGACGGCGTTTCTCATCCATAGCGTCGGCCTGTATCGAGGTGTATATGTGTGTATAGAGATGGCAGCAAAAGAGCAGGTTATGCTGGCGCTGATGGGAGGGCAGCGGGGCGGGACAATATACTGGAAAAAATCTGGAGAAAAGCGGGATGGGGGAGGGAGGAGGGGAATGCGGCTTTTATTGTTGGTGATGTGAAAACAGAGGGTTCGCTTGGTGCTCTCACGGCTTGCAAAGCGTCTGCCAAGCCACGCTTGCTTCTTGGCGCTTTGTCGCTGCGCCAAGGGACTGCACCGCAGTCTTTTGAACATCCAAAAATACACATAAATCAAAGTATGCTGGCAGCCAGACACATAGGATTTCCTGTGCCCCAACTGCCGTAGAGCGATCTGCAAATTACAGCTCCGGTGGTCTGCATGGCAGTCGTATCCTTTTTGCCAAGTCTCCCGAACGAGGGTCTTGAAAAACATATAAATGAGAGTGCAGCTAGCGAGTAGCGAAAACGGGCCAATAAACACCCTTGTCTTATCTTGGTTTGTCTTGTTATCTGCGAGCAAGCCCAAGGGATGGCACAGCAGCGATTCTGGCGGTGGTGGTGTGGCTCTGATCAAGATGCTCAAGGAAGTGATCACACGCATGAACCAAACAGCTAGCTGCGCCCTGTGTATACCGAGCCACACAGCTGATTGCTTGGCTAGGAGAATGAAGCACGGCAGATGTCGCATCGGCAAGTGGCGGCAGCCGCATGGGATTATTGCGACCAAAATTAAGTATAATCTGATTGCCAAAGGGCTCTTGGACACGGAGATGGTGGCGACTCCTTCATCTGACGACTCAAAGGGACGGCAGACGTGTGTGTGCGGCGAGGCACATTCCCCTCCTTTCAAGCACAGCCTGAACTGGGCGCTTTTTGTCGGCGGCTGCTGTGTTCAGGCAGCTGTGAGGGAGAACGGAGCGCATACACGGGAAACAGCCGATGAATGGCGGCAGCACGGGAGAGGTGGGATGCGCACAACCATGCCTCACTGCACGGCGTGGATTGTTTGTATACTCCCTGCGTTCACACACCTGCTGCAGACACAATGGCTCAAGGAAGACATGTATGTCTGAATAATAGGCAGGGACAATTAGCGGGAGAAATAGGGAGAAACGCAAGCGCATCATTTATTCACGACGCCCGCGCAGTCCTGCTTTCCGTTCGCTTCCTCGAAAACAAAGAGAGAGAAGGTGCCGCTGCGTCACTTGTTCCTCAGCTCCCTTGTGTTAATTGGTGAACTACACCAATGGCTGCTCCGTGTGACATTATTCCAGGCTCATGAGAATCAGGCTTGCCCCTTTCAGCGCAGTACCCGGCTGCCCCTCTGCCGCTTCGAAAGAGAGGTGCACCTGGTGCTGGTACAAGGTGTATGTGCCTCTTGCCTTGCACGCCTCGGCCTCCCTTCTTTCCCGTGTGTCTGGCCAACTCCGCTATATTGCTTGCGCAGCCGACAGACGAGGGGGTGTTGCGGCCTGGATGCAGAGCGCAGAATCCAGTGGAGCGTTTTTTGTGAATGACATCTGCCGCTCATTGTCGCCTCCAGATTGTGTCATGCCTCGGCAGCTACACACAGGGACACAGCACATGGGTTGCGCTTTCTGTTCACTCCTCACCCCGCTGTGATTTCCCTCCTCGGCCTAGCCTACAGACCCGAGGCAAAAAAAAACCCTTTGTCCTGTCCGAGCCCCGAAGTCTGCACTCGCGCTTGGTACTCGAGTCACGCACGCATCAAGCGCGCAGACTTGCCAGCTCACATTGCTTCATTCTTTGAGCGTGATACGCTAATAACGCTAAAAATGGTGTTAATGCAAATTTGCTCCAACGTTTTTTGACCAGCTTGTAGGACAAATTAAGTGTATCTGCCTTTTGCTCCATGTGCTTGTACACGCAACAAATGCCGCCTCCGAGTAGAGGCAAACACCGGCTATGTACATGAGGCAACATTGTTACATCCTTGATTCCCGTCTTTAGCCGCAACATCTCTTTAATTCAGCGGAGCTTCTGTGTGACCAGCCCCTCCTGATGCACTGTCGGCTGCTAGCGGCAACAGCAAGCAACGATTCCTTGATTCCCGTCTTTAGCCGCAACATCTCTTTAATTCAGCGGAGCTTCTGTGTGACCAGCCCCTCCTGATGCACTGTCGGCTGCTAGCGGCAACAGCAAGCAACGATGTTGCAAATCAACAGCCTCCGTTTGTTTTCTGTTGAAGCTTGTATCTCGTGCTGCAGTGCCTGCACATACACACACATTGTCAGCGAAATTAGCTATTTATTTACCCAGCCATGTCGACTGGTAGCGTCGCAGATTGTGTTTATCAAGGAGGAGTGGAGGCAATTTTTAAATGCACAATTAAGTGTCCAACAACAATGCCAGGCTAATATTAGCTGTCCATTCAGTCTTGCAGTTCAATCGATCACACAAGGGCGCATGCCTCCCGTGCTCCACGCTTGGCACACACGCTCACTCGATGCCTTTCTCCACGGGTGCTCCAACAGTATGTCAGCGCCTTGAGGAAAATGGCAGCGCCTTGAGGAAAATGGCAGCGCCATACAAAAAACTGAATATGAGCCTGCGCCTTCTGTGCCAGATGCATACCACACGGGTGGATTGGGATATGTATTGAGGAATATGTAGGATGTGGAAAAATGAAGTAGACATCAGAGGATATGTAAATGCGATGATGTGAATGTTTGCTAAAATGATGGGAGGTATGAGAGCAGTACAAATAATGCGATACTACCAAGGATTTTGGAAGATTGTACAAGTGATGCAGGCCATTTAAGTGGTCACCCTTTGGAAAGAGGTGCAGCATGCGCAGTGGTGCGAAAATGAAAATGAAATGAGTGTGCCGGACAGGAAAAGCTTACCGCATGCGCTACTGTATCGTCTCGGTTACAAGCACTTGCGGCTACTAGGCGCTCTGCCAAACGCGCCTAAACACTGGCGCACCAGCCGGTGGCTACTGCTGCTTAGCACGCGTCGCTACTTGCACGTTCAGCTCGCACCAAGTCCATAGTAGAGATTGGGGGTAGCCGAACACGGTGCCCATTACTGCTGTCGTTTGTGTTGCCGCTGCCATTGTTGGTTGTGCTATCCTCGCTGCCCTTGTTTTCCTGTCCAAGATGCAGATACAAATTCCGCTGCTGCCTTTGTTCCTGCCCATTGTCACAGGCAAGCATTTTAGACACCTCGTCCCTAAACGAGTCCTTGCGTGATGGCGGCAGCGGCGGCATGTGGGCATAATGCTCTGGTGCACCCCCTCCCCTCGCGGCTACATTTGCATGACCGTTACCTGCTGACACCATTGACCGGTAATCGCTACCCAGCGCCTCGCAGAGCGGCGGCAGTCGAGGGCGCGACTCGCCTTCAGTAAATGGCAGGAGCTTTGGTGTAGGCAGAGATCCAGGCGCTGTGTAGAACCCGGAAGTAGACAGGGGGCTCTTGTTGCTGCTGGCACTGGCATTGGGTGCTGAAAGCATGGCTGGGGATCTGACTCTGCCCACGTCGCAATCCATGTATCCCTCGGGCTCCTGCAAAGAATGGCTATAGCCACCCACCTGATGCTGCTGCTGCAGCAATGGCTGATTGTGCTGGAAGTATGGCTGGAAGGAAGACGACGAGGGAATAGGCACCGACAGCGGGGTGTCGGCCACCGTATAGCTGTAGCGCGAGGGCTGCAGCGGCGAGGACAGGATCGGGTCTCCATCAGCGCATTGGGGTGGCTGAGTTTTAAATCTGCTGCTGCCGCCGCAGATCTCCTTTGGCTGTTCTAATTCTGGCTGCATATATGCCGATGCCTCTGCAGCGATTTGCATGCTTTTCCTTATATGGCTACTTGGAGGGTGCTGGTGGTGGTTGGCGGATATTGGCATGCCTGAGGGCTGCTGCATTCCTGGCACATTCGCGACCTCAGTGTGGGCAGGCGACATCATGTAGGGATGTGCCGGCTGGTGCATTTGTTGGGGGACAGACGAGCCAAGCACTGAGGAGGCATCTGCCATTAAAGCCAGTGCTGGTGTAGGTGTCGGCGACGCCATGGCGGGGGCTGCAGCTGGCACCAATGTGGAAGCAGAACCAGAAGTGGAAAACGGCGCTTGGGTCTGGCTCTCAGACAGGCGAGCGGGCCGATACCTGGTGTCAGCCAGGTACTGCCCATGAGAGTCATGTGGCAAGGATGAGCTCGATGCTCCGTTTGTGGCATGAATAGGTGGCAATCGCGGCGGCTGCTGGCTCTGGTACTGGTGCTGGTGTGCTGTGCTGTAGGGATCTGATGAGCCGCGGAACGAGCGCGCATAGGGCGACGATCCGCTAGCTGTTGGCGAAAGCGGGCTGCGTGGCATCAAGTCGTGCTGGTACGGCTGCTGGCTGTGGTATTGCTGGTGGCCAGCGTGCACAGGGCCGTTGTGCGTGGCAGCTGTTGGTGGCGATGTGTTCACAGCCGCAGCGTCGGGGCCTGGGGCAGATGGCTTCGGTGCGTGTGGCTGGTCGCTGGTGGGGTGACGATTCTGCATCGACATGGATGGGGAGGTGGGGCTACGCATGGAAAGCGGGCGGATCCGTATGGGGCCACCTGAGCTGGCCATGTAGTCGCCATAGGTAGAGAAAGTGTCGTAGTTGTAGCCGCCTGGCTGCCGATGCGCAGGGTCGACCTGGACAGGACCCGGATGGAAAGAGCTATCGGGTGGCTGGGACGCAAACGACGGCGGGGGAGGCGGAGGCACGCCCATTGGCGACTGGCCCGGGAATCCGTATGCATAGTACCCGCTGTGTGCCATGGACCAGGGCGAGCGGTTCGTGTATGGCAACGCTCCATCCATCAGCGCCAGTGCTCGCGGCCGTGGCCCACGCTTGCGGTTTGACGGCTGGTAAATACACGGCCAGTTAAACTTTGCACACGTCCTGCAAGAGGGGCGGCCGCCATCGCATTTAACCTTTCGCTGGCGGCAGGTAGTGCATGCCAGAGACAGGCGTTTCCGGACCGGAGCCACCTTGTCGTCCTTTTTGCCAGCTGCCTCTGCAGAAGCAGGCTTATCGCTAAGCTGCTTCTGCTGCTCATGGGGCTGCTGCTGCTGCTGGCTTTGCTGCGACTGCTGCTGGTGTTGCTGTTGCTGTTGTTGCTGGTGCAGGCTGTGCCCATTGTTGCTAGCGCCCTCGCTGCCGGTGCTCATATTTGTTGTTGCGCTGGGTGGCTGTTGGGCATGTGGCGGCACCATCGACATCTGTTGGTGAGCACCGCGAGCGGGTTTGTTGATGCCCGATTGCATTCTGGGTTTACTGCCGGCACCATCGACATCTGTTGGTGAGCACCGCGAGCGGGTTTGTTGATGCCCGATTGCATTCTGGGTTTACTGGCGCTGCCTGACGCTTGTGCGGTTTCTGTGTCTATGGTGGCGTGCCGTTTGTATTTTTTGGTCGCTGTCCAAGGGCTGAGGGAATAAGCGAGGGACCTATATGAGGAACAGTAACAGCACAAATGAAGAATAAGAAGGTTGCAGGAGAGCAGGGCACAATGGAGAGTGAGGAGTGAGGGCCTGGAAAAGAGCGAGTGGATGTGGATGGAAAGGGCAGATTCGGTAAACAAGGAGAAAAGTAAAAGGAAGGAGGCATATGCGCTGAGAGAAAGGGGGGATAAAAAGAATTAATCCGGGACGGGCAGACGTATAAAGGGGCGGGTGGGGGATACAATTATGTGCTGTCGGCTAAGCGGGTACATATTGGATACATGAGCGACACTGGTCGAGGCAGAATAAACGGAAGGTCGCTTGAGGAGGGGCAGGGGATGGACATTGCGCTTTCACACATACGCATATCCATTTATTAACAGCACATAATGTGTGGGCGGCGACGGGCGGGGTGGGATGGGTTGGATGAATGGGGGCGGCTGGGGACGCTGCGAGAAGACAATGCATGAAAAAAGACTGCTTTGCAGAAAGACGCAACACAATTTTCCCTTTCGGCTGCATGCGCGCAGGCAGGCAGGCAGGCATGTCCATGGATACCCGCGCGCTCGTATCCTTGGCAGGAAATCAGGCAGGCAGGCACAAGCAGCTCTCGGCAGTGGAGCGGGTGCGCATGCACACACCGAGGAAAGGCAGGCGCGGCGAGGCGGCTGGGGTGGAAAAAAGAGAACTGCAGCAGCAGCAGCAGCGGCGGCGGCGGCGTGTGCTGTTGGAGACACGTTTATTCAGCAGACGGCAAGTGTCGGAATAAATGGGCATACTTGTGGGCAAATGGACAGGCCAGGACAATGGGCAGTTAGTTGGTGGTGGCGGGTCAACTATGGCAGGTGGCGGCGGCGGGGCAGTTTCGACGTGCCCCTCCCCTCCCGCCTTGGCCCAAAGCACATAGAATGGCTGGCCAGCACATACATGAATGCGGAGCAGTGAGAGGAGCGCGGCAATATACGAATGACCAAATGAGGTATCCTGCGTGGCGTGCCGCCATCACCTCCTCCCTCCGCTTCAGCTCGATATATGGATGGCTATTGCGGAGCAGCAGTGGCATATAGCAAGCTGTAGGGGTGATGGAGGCGGCAAGCAATCTCTATTGCTGCACGTTGTATGGGGCAGTGGCCAAATTTAGCCATTTTCTTTAGGCCAGGGCAAGGGAAGTGGAACACAATGAACGAAGAGACTGGGGAAATCTCGGCCAAGGGCCTGCCTCTGTTCGCGTATGTTTCGATGTAGAGGCTGTGGAACTAATGAGAGCGGGATGGCGCAGCATGGTGGGGAGGGGGTTTGCTGGGCATGCGGGTAACAGCGTACTGGTAAATGAGGAAACCACATGCATCATCCATATATGCGATGTCAGCAAGCGCTGGGAAGGAGGAGCGCAGAAACACGATGCATGCCAAAGTTGGGATTGGGACAGGATGCCACATATACGGATGTACGCATAAACATACACTTACCGTTCGTGCAGGAGATAGAGATGGAGACAGAGAGGTGTGTGAATGGTGTGTCCGCTATGGAGAGGCAAACTGAGTGTGGTGTTTTTTTTTGTACAAATGAGCTTGGGATGGAGATAGCAGGGATGATAGGGATATAGCGTTGGGTTTGATTAATGAATGGCAGCACCATATAAATCCCAAATGGATGTATATGGTATGTGAGAAACGCAATAATAATAGCAGGCAATGCTATGAAAGCAAGAGGAAAAGAGATGAGCCAGGGCTGTAGAGTGGAGCACGAAAAATAGGGAATGGAGGAGAGAGAAAGATTGCAAATCGTAGGTGTCAAGGGAGAGTGGGCGGGTGGTGGTTGTGGTGGGTGACCATTTCTTGCCTTAAGAGTGTTTTGCCATAGCAGTCGGCGGCCATGCTTTTATTTACACAGACAAGTAAAGCCGGGTGATTTGGTGACCGAGGAGGGGGAGGGGTGGCCGAGATGCGGTAGTCGAAGGAGGGGGTGTTGCTGAGGGGGAGCCGCCGCCACCCCCGAGGGACATGTTATGAGGGGAGGGTAGGAGGGAGGGTCCCGTGGTTCATTGTCTACGACGGAGGGAGGGTGAATGGCAGTAGGGCAGCAGCAGCAGCAGCAGCAGAGGCAGCAGAGGCAGCAACAGCAGCAGAGGCAACACGTATAAGGAGGAGTGGTCGAGGAAAAAAGGTGGCTAACAAGCACATTAAGGGACAATAGCTACCAGTGCAACAAGAGGCGACAAGGGAGGGAGAAGCAAGGCATCGGTTATCTTGCCAAATGCCGCGTATGGAATGCTCATTGCCTGCTGCCAGACAAATGGAACCGCACACAGCGCCATGGCCAAGCCCAGGCCATCCGAATACACGCCCGCGGGTGAGTCCTGGCCCACGCTGGGCCTTGGGCTTTCTTGCTGCCCAGATACACGCACAAGCACACATGCAGACGTGCCAGCAAGCGAGGGCATGTCTGGCTCGTTTGGTCTTTGGCCAGGTGCGCGCACGCAAACACAGGCGCCTTTCTTCTCACCCGTGTCTTCTGCATGATATTTCCCCCCTGTTCCCACCGCTTGTTCCTCATATTGCGAGCATGACACTCTCCCCTGTTGCAAGGCCAGGGAAAGACCCAGGCAATTGTCCACTGCATCAGCAGCGCACTTGGCGGCTTGCATTCTGTGTGCGTGTGTGTGTGCGTGTGTGTGTGCGTATCCGATTCGCAGTTTCCTCCATGCAAGCTGCTGCTGCGTTGTTCTACACTCGCTCCACTCTTTACGCCGTAAATGGCGGGCGCTGCTGTTGTTGAGCGGGCATGACGGCGGTCCTGGTCACCGTCCATTCCGCCCATCTTTTGTGTGCAGAGTCCACAGATGCGCCCCGGGGAACAATTGAGTAGGAAAAGGACGGGATTCGGTCATCACTGCACCTGATCCCCTGCCTTGGCTGCTGCTCATGGTGCTCTTCACATGCCTGGCTGAAGCTGCATCTGCCAGCACACGAGCTGAGTCAGGGCCAGCACAGCAGCTACTCGGCACGACAGGGGCGGCTGACAAAAAGGCTCACGGGCGTTGCTGAGCAGCACTACATGGCTTGGCCTGGCTTCTCTCTATTTCCGCCATTACATTTGCGCTTCAGCCGCCGTCTCGCACTGCCTTTTTTCGCATCGCACTGCCTGGTGGTCTCCTTTCGCGCAAAGAGAACAAATTTTGGACAGCTGTCCACAATGCTTCGGTTACCTGCTCGTGCATCCGTGGCTTTGCGTGCGGCAGGCGCTGGCAAGCGAGGCGCCTCAACCAAAACCAGCAGCGGCGCTTCTGTTTACGTAACTTTCAGGGCCCTCAGCCCCACATCGCCCAGCAGCTCCAGCCTCGCCACAATCATCCTGAATAGCCCAAGGGCCAATACGTTCGACTATTCGACTCTTTTGGCCCTCAGCGATGCCATCGCCCAGGTCGAGGCTGCAAAGGGCACTCGTGCACTGGTTCTAAGCTCTGCCATAGGCGGCATTTTTTCCGGTGGCTTCCACCTGCCGGCGTTCAGCCAGATCGCACGAGACGATTTCCTGCGCCTCTGGACCCTGGCTAAAACCGTCTACCGGCGCATCCACGCGCTCCCAGTCCCGTCCATAGCGGCTATTAACGGCCACGCCCTCGGCTTGGGCTGCGTCTTGGCCATGGGTGAGTAAACAGCCACTCACACAGCATCCCGCTCCTGGCTGCCTTTCTCTGCATGCTGCTGACCCTCTTGCTGCTTTCTGCGCTGTTCTGCCGCATTCTGCCCTTGCACTCATGCTGGGATGCTGTGTAGCCTGCCAGCGCCGCTTCATGGTCCAAGGCACTGCTGCTATAGGCCTCAACGAGGCTGCTGTTGGCCTGCCCGTCCCTGAGTGGCTTGCCATCCGCTACAGAGACCTCACATCGCCTCGAGCCGCAGAGCAGCTGCTTCCCACCGGGGCGTCTCTTTCGGCTAGCCAGGCCCTTGAAATTGGCTTGGTCGACGCCATATTCGAGTCCAGGGATTCTATGGATGCAGCCGCCGCTAGCCACCTTTTGGCAGCAACAGCTGTCTCGCAATCAGCGCAGGCCGAGACGATCCGCAATCTGAGGTGCGCTTACCTACGCCAGTTCGACGCCCTTTTTGAAGCCGACAACGAGCAGTTCTGGTGTGCAGTCAGTCGGCCCGAAACACAGCAGGGGATCTCTGATGCTCTAGCACAACTCAAGGCTCGAAGCAGGAGCAAAGGCAAGAAGTAGATATCCCCACGCAGGCGATTTTCTAACTGCGAGCCGGCATGGTCGCTCTGGGTGTAATACTGCCTCTCCCCAGCCATATGCGAGTTCCAGCATACGGCCCAGTTATTCCCTTGGTGCTACTGCTTGAGCATGGGCGATTTAATTTGGTGTCTCCCTCCCTCCATGTCGTCCTTTTGTTTTTGTGCAGGTAATGGCCCTCGTCCCCCATTCAAGAGCAGTAGCGGCAATTTAGTGTGCCGAATGCGACTTTGAGCTGCAGTAGAGCAGCCAACGCATTCCAGCGTGTTGGCAATACAAGAAGCTTCAGATATCTACGCACAAAGGAATGATGCGAAGAAAAAACCACGCGGGCTTATTTAACTGCGAAATACGGCAGAGGGAGCCCAGTTTATTTCTGGAATGAGCACACGCAGCATGGATGAGAAGCAGAAGTGTGAGGTGGCCAAAGCTACACGCCAACGTCCAAATTAGAGTTTTGCATTGCTCCGCCACGATCGCATATTCCGCTCGCAGCAGCAGACGGGGCGCATGTTCCACGTGATCCTCGTGCGTGCTTTCCGAGCTGCTTTCTCCTGGTCAGAGCTCGACACGAAGAGGACTCTCGGTCTCCTCGATATTGAGCTCACCGCACTCGGCAATGACGATGTCCTCGTCAGGCTTGTCCCTTGTAGCCCTGGTGTCCTCAATCGTCTTGACGACATCCATGCCCTCGAGGACCTTGCCAAAGACGACGTGACGGCCATCGAGCCACGAGGTGGTCACGGTGGTGATGAAGAACTGCGAGCCATTGGTGTCGGGGCCAGCGTTGGCCATGGAGAGCACGCCGGGGCCGGTGTGGCGAAGCTTGAAGTTCTCGTCGTTGAACTTGGTGCCGTAGATGGACTTGCCGCCAGTGCCGTCGCCGTTGGTAAAGTCGCCGCCCTGAATCATAAAGTCCTTGATGACGCGGTGGAACGTGCTGCCCTTGTATCCAAAGCCCTTCTCACCAGTAGCAAGGGCGCGGAAGTTCTCGGTGGTCTTGGGCACGGTCTTGCCGAACAGCCCAATGACGATGCGGCCAAGGGCCTTGTCGCCCTGCTTGATGTCAAAGTACACCTTGTTGGTGACAACGGGGCCACGCGCAGCCTCAACAAGGCGAGCGCTCAGGGTCATCATCATGATGATCGCAAAGTAGAAGAGGCCGGAGGCCCGCAGAAGAGCAAAGGGGAGCTTCATCGCGCCGGCGGTATACAAACAAATATGCTTTTTTTTGCTTTAGCGTGGCGTACTTGTGCTGTGGCTGCTGGTTTTCGCCGGATATAGAATGTGGTTGCAAAACAGCAATGGAGAACCACAAGTGGGCAATAGTGGAGAGCGTGGGTGAAAGGGAGGAGAGGTAGGCAGGGCGCAAAACCAAGGCGCCCTGCATGCAAGTTATATAGCGGTGGCCCGCAACAGCCTCTTTGCTTCTCGGCCTACCACGTCAGCTCTGCAGCGACGTGGCTCGGCTTGACAATGAAGCCAAAGCGCCGGGGAGCCGGGCGGGCTGGGGAAGCAGCAGGCACTTGGAAGCCAATCACAGCGCTGGAGGGGGGCATACACAGCTTTTTGGTCAGGAATGCATGTGTAATCGAGCAGGGGGAGGAAGCGGTGCTGGGCTGCTAAGCAGGATCAGCGCTGTTTTTTTTATTTTTTTTTATTTTTTTTATTTTTTTGGGGAGGGCGCTTAGCGACCAGCGTGCAGCCACGGCGCACACAAGGCCGCTCAACGGCGGGCAGCCAGCGCTTGGCCCATGAGTGCTAGCGCACGCAAGGCAGAAAAACCCCTTTCTTTTCCTCTTGGATCATAGCAGTCTCTGTTGTTTTCCGTCTTCTTTCTTTGGTGCTCCACTCTCACGACACCCGCACACACACACCATTTCGCCGCGTGGCACCAGGCATACGGCCAACTCCATTACCGAAACGACGCAGAGCGCCCGACAGCTTTGCAGCAAGAACCCCTGCACACAAGCTAAAGGAAACAGAGTACAAAATGAGTTCCAGCGCGCTTCAAACGGCCATTCCCATCTTGGCGTACTGCGGGTCGTCAATCACAATGACGCTCGTCAACAAGCTTGTTCTGTCCAGCTTTGAATACCACATGGTGTTTTTCATGCTGGCGGTCCAGGCGCTTGGGAGCGTGGCACTGATGGTTCTCGCTCACTATGCCGGCCTCAACGTCAAATTCCGCGCAATGAACAAGGCCGACGCAACCACCTGGTTCCCAGTCGCGTGCTCGCAGGCGCTGATGCTGTACACAGGAGGCAAGGCGCTCGAGTACCTCAACGTTCCCCTGTTCACGGTGTTCAAGAACCTGACCATCATTGCCGTCGCGTATGGCGAAAAGTGGGTGTTCAGTGCCTCGGTTACCCCGCTCATGCTCGCCTCGTTCTCCCTGATGGCCCTGTCCTCGCTGGTCGGCGCGTGGAACGACATCACGTTTAACGGCTGGGGGTACTTTTGGATGTCCTTCAACTGCTTCGCCTCGGCCACCTTTGTCATCCACATGCGCAAGGTCATCAGGCAGGTCAACTTCAAGGACTTTGACACGGTCTACTTCAACAACCTCCTTACTCTCCCAATCTACCTGGTCATGAGCCTCATCCAGGAGGACTGGTCCGGCTTCACGACATACTACTCGAACCCCGAGCACAGCGCCGAGCTCCACGCGTTTGTCCAGGGTATGCTTGTCTCGGGCGTCGCCGCCTTTGCTATCTCGTACTGCTCGCCCTGGTGTCTGCGCACCACGTCGTCGACCACCTACTCGATGATTGGCGCCCTCAACAAGCTCCCCATTGCCCTCTTTGCCATGCTCTGGTTCCCGGACCCCATTACTGCTGGCGGTGTGCTTGCTGTCCTGCTTGGCTTTGCTGCTGGCCTTGTGTACACGCACGCAAAAAACGTCCAGAAGCGCGAGCAGCCTCAGGGCGCCCAAGTCCTCCCTCCGCCCATCTCCATGGACAGGCTGGATCAGGGCAGCCGCGAAGCCCATCCCAGCTCCAAATAGACACCCTTGTTTCTAGCATTATGTTGCTCTTCCCGTCTTCCCTCTGTGCGCTAGCTCGCAATGAAAAAGAAAGCCAAAACAGCACTGCTCCCTGTTATTTTCCGGCGCGAGTGGCAGCGGCTCACAGCACGCACATATTGGGTGGCGAATGTTGGGTCTATGGTCTATGGTTTATTTACAATGACAGCGCATCCAGAAACATCTACTACGGCGGGCAGTGTACAGCACCGCGTCTTGGCCTCGAAAGAGCATCCATCCCATCTACAGTCGAGTGTGGCAGCAGTAGACCAAAGCAAAGGCTGTGTGCATAATAAGTACATGGTCTCTGGCGATCTCCAAACCACACTGCAGCCCGCGGGCTGGAGGTGTGCAGCATTGCTATGCTCAGCGGTAAAAGTTTAGGTAGCAGGAGGTTTTCGTCATTAAACGGCAGGCTCAATACGAGTGACCGCCGAGTAAATAAAGTCAAATGCCTGGGTCATCATCGCTAGCAGTGGATCCACGTCAACTCGAACAAGCAGGCGACGGCATGCAACACGTACCACTCATGTACAAACCTGGCACGTGCGTGGGACACCCGCGCTCGAACGCAAGGGCATCCTGCGATTCCCTACTCCACGGATCAGCAAGAAAAAAGGCCACAGGCAAGCATGGTTTAGTTCACGCGCACGATACTGGACACAGCACGTCCACGACGTGGCGATTGCGAGGCAGAGGGCTCTGCAAGCTGCGCTCAGCGATAAAAATTTAGGTAGCAGGTGGTTTTCGTCATTAAACAAGTAGGCTCAAAACGAGTGGCTACTGGATAAATAAAGTCAAATGCCTGGGTCATCATAGCAGCAGCAGAAGCACAGCCGAGCAGACAGACACTTACCAAGCGACATTGAAATTGAGCGCCACAGGACGCAGCACAAGAACAAGGAGGACAGACAGAGCAGAGTGGAGAAGAAGCACAGGCGAGGGGTGGACGCTCCTACGGGCCAGGCTTTATACCACACAGCCACCACAGCTGGTTCAGAGCGGGCTACGAAAATTTTTTCAACCGCTTGATCCGATCCGTGTAATCGCAGGTTGGCGCGGGGGCACGCACTGATGACGACGATGGTGGCGACGGTGACGGTGATCGGCTCGCCTCCTCGCCATTGCGCAAAGGGAGGCCAGGTCGAATGCCAGCGCAAGACACCAAAGCCGTGCAGTACTCAGCTATGGCATGGGAGCACAGCTATGCCTTGGAGCGGTGTTTTATTGCAGCAGCTGAGTATGAAGAACTGCGGGGAAAAGAAAGAAAAAGGCTGGAGTCTGATGCCCAGCAGGGTGTTCAGAGGTCGGCCTGGGCAAGCTGGCGCGTGCCGTCCTTGTCAATGACCTTGATGGTGAACTCTGGGAAGTCGATAAGGAAGCGGGACTTGAGCACCTCAAAGCACTTCTTTACAATGTCCAGCGCCTTTTCCAGGGTAATGTCTGGTGTGTACTCGCGGTCCATCACAGAGTACAGGAAGTACGAGCAATAGCCATGTGCCGCATAAGGAACCTTTGCCATGGCCGCCAAGTAGTCGATCCAGTACAGCGATGCCTCGCCGGAATTCTTGTCGTATCCAGCAACGAGGATGTTTACCTGGTATGGCTTGCGCGAGCGCAGGGCCCTGGCCAGCTCGCCCCTGAGGAAGGTCGCCGACTCGCTAGGAGACAGGTCCTGCGAGTTGCGCACGCTGTAAAGTTTGACGTTGCCTTGAATGTACTCTGAGAAGTTTGACGTGTCTCCAGGCTCCCCGCTGACCGACATGAGCGCCAGGGGCGACAGCTGCCATGTCTTGTCCTGGTTCTTCTTCATTTTGACGATGGAGTGGACGACACTCGTGTCCGTCACCGACACCACAAAGTCCTTTCCTGCAATCGCGAACTGCGCTTCCATGATTCAGAGATAGCCAAAGCCTTGGTGTGTGTAGCAAGAGCAGAAATGCGCAAAGGTTGGCAAGCAAAAAGCAGAAAAGCGCTGGCGATACAGCCGCCGCGAAAGCTGCCCACGGCTTGAGCAAAAAGCAGGCGGCGAGTGTGCTGGCTAGCCTGGCTGTCTAGCGATTACGTACCCCCGCCGCCTCATCAGATGGGCACAGCCCCAAGTGCCCGAATGCTATTGGCTGCAGGTTAGCCCCATGAGACCGTATGCGCCTTGTGCACGCTATCCACACAAGCTATTGCCGCTTAGCATCCGTGCAGCCAGTGTGGGTTCTCGGGCTCGCAAGCCCTGCCACATTATAGCCGCTTGTCTCAGCCCAGCGGCATAGGTGACAGCGTCCCTAATCGTGCTAGCCGGTGGCATAGGCCTGCGGCCAAAAAAGAAGTTGAGGCGAAACCGCGTTTAGCGCGGAACGCACAAGTGAGCCGGATGTGCCTGCCGTTCGCATGAATCTCACTACGGTCAACAAGCTGATCAAGAGCAGCCGCTAAATTGACACCCCGTAATATTAACGAAGACTGTGCTGGTAGCTGATTGCACATCAGTAGTGAGTGGCAGCCTGACCATCAATCGAGCCTGGGTCCAGGCCGCTGTGCTGATGCTCCTCCGCATCACACCGCCCCCGCATCGGCTTTTGCTGTATACGCAAGTACTTGGAGTCCACACACTCTCTTAGCTCATCGGCTGCGGCAGAATGCTCATGGCAAATCGGGTCCCCTCTCTGCCTGCATGCTGCCTAGGTTGAGATATGCGCGTGGGTTATTCTGATCGGCTTTTGAGATCGGAGAGGAGCGCATTACCGCTGCCTTATCATCTGGCTTGCATTAGTTTGGAACTGTGGTTTGAGCGACAGCTGTTTGCAATCCCGTATCTGTGGCTGCCAGCAGCAAAGGCCCCATCCCAATGCATATATAAGCCAAAACACCCTCGCCGTGTCCACAACGCAGCATTGGTAAGACATCTTGGCGACCTTCATTGCTTTGAGCATCTCTTGTTATTCAAGTTAACTCCGTGTTAATATCTAGTATCTCCAGTATGCGCGTTTCTATCTCGTTTGCTGTTCTTGCCGTATTCTCGGCACAGATGGCATTGGCCAAGCCGCCGGCACATACATCGGCTCCTGCGTCTTCTCCTAGTACTAGCACGCCCGCATCTGCGTCCAGCCCTGCTCCTTCCTCAGCACCACCGCCTGCGTCCAGCCCTGCTCCTTCCTCAGCACCACCACCTGCGTCCAGCCCTGCTCCTTCTCCAGCACCACCGCCTGCGTCCAGCCCTGCTCCTTCTCCGGCACCACCGCCTGCGTCCAGCCCTGCTCCTTCTCCAGCACCACCGCCTGCGTCCAGCCCTGCTCCTTCTCCGGCACCACCGCCTGCGTCCAGCCCTGCTCCTTCCTCAGCACCACCGCCTGCGTCCAGCCCTGCTCCTTCCCCAGCACCACCGCCTGCGTCTAGTCATTCTCCTTATCCAGCATCATCACCTGCGTCCAGCCCTGCTCCTTCTCCAGCACCACCGCCTGCGTCCAGCCCTGCTCCTTCCTCAGCACCACCGCCTGCGTCCAGTCCAGCCCCAGCTCCCGCTTCCTCCGTACCAGCTGGTCACCAAAGTGGTTATTCATCAGCATCTACCCCGTGCGATAGCACCACTACTGTTGTTGTTGTACCTCCCTCTGCTGCACCATATGGCTCCTCTGCTGCACCATATGGCTCCTCTGCTGCACCATACAGCCCTTCAGCCGCTCCATACAGCTCGTCAAGAGCACCGTACAGCTCGTCAAGAGCACCCTACAGCTCAATAGAGGCACCATATATCTCGTCAGTGGCTTCTTATAGCTCTTCACAAGCCCCCTACAGCTCCCCAGAAGCACCATACGCTCCCCCATCGCCTACTCCCTGCGATGAGACCACCACGGTTGTTATTGTGCCACCCTCGGCCCCGTGCGACGACATTACCACCGTTGTCGAGATGGCTGGCACTGATTCTGTCGAGACGCTGAATGGAGGAGCCCCGATTGCAACAATTGGACAGTGCCCTGACTACACTATCACGGTCACCAACCAGGTGTTTGCCACTCTCACCACAACCATTACTCCATCGTGGCTTGCCATTCCTGGGAGCAACCCGTACGGTTACTAAACTACAAGCGTTGTGGTCGTATAAGATGCCCGGTTGCTGCATGGCGACTGCTTGAGCCATGCTCCGTGCACACGTATGCCCCGCCAGCATCTGATCGCTTTCTCAGTTTTTCCTTTTCATTTCCCTCTTAATCTCTTCTACTTTTCATTTCCCCGATTTTAATGCCAGGTCAATGTCAAAATATATGCATCTCAAATAACCTGGATCCACGCCAACCACCCTCTGTTTAGCGCCATATCCCCCTGCTCTTCCCCTCAGGAACCTGTGGGGGCTCAAATAGAGTGGGCAGTAGCCTCTGCTATAGCCTCAATTCTTGCACCTCAGAAACTAAGGGCCGTGTGCAAGCGGTGCGCGGCTCCCTGGAAGTTTGTTCCTAATAATTGCACCGTGCAATTCCCCCGCATTATGTAGATAACTGCTTTTCTTAGAAGACTTGCTTACACCCTATAATTGCTTTCCAAACTTTGTGTTGGTCTGAGTAATATTCCAGACAATATTGTCTGGAGGTATTCCCAGATCTTCCATGAGCGTCAATACGTCGTGGGACCCTCGCGCATCTTCAAACGTAGTATCAGCACCTCATTCCAAAATGGACTGCTGGTTAGAAGAGGCAATACAAATAGCAGCTGTTTACTTTCTGCTAGACTGCTGGGCGTTCATATAGCAGCACTTGATCCCAGTCTATCCTTGGTATTCTTCACTCAGGCAGCTGTTTAGCAAACTCAAATAGCTCCCTGCTGTCTATTGCATCTCGCTCACATTCTTTGCAGAGCACCCCTGCCTTTTCTTCTTCTCACGCTTTTGTTACTTGCGCATCGCTTTTGAGCGGACACAAAGCATCCATTCACAATATAGCGGTACGCGAAGCAGCTAGGGATGAATCGAGTGCTTTCCATTTCGTTGTTGCTCGCTGCTGTCAGCAGCGCGGCCCCTGCATTCCCTGACCAATACGAGCCATTCCTCCAGGATAATCGCATCAGGCTCGATGGCGCTGGAGGATATGGCAGGCCACCGGCACCTCCCCACCCTGCACCATCGCATGCATATACACTGGCACCTAAACCACCACCTAAACCGACACCTAAACCGGTACCAGCCCCTGGGTACTCAGGGCCAGCACATGCTCCATCGGCCACGCACAGCTCCAAACCACGTGCGCCTGCGTATATCCCAGCTCCAGCACCAGTGCACACATATGCTCCAGCACCAACGCACACACATGCCCCAAGTTCCGCATATGCTCCAGCACCAACACACACACATGCCCCAAGTCCTGCATATGCTCCAGCACCAACACACACACACGCTCCAAGTCCTGCATATGCTCCAGCACCAACACACACACATGCCCCGAGTCCTGCATATGCTCCGGCACCAACACACACACATGCCCCGAGTCCCGTATATGCTCCGGCACCAACACATACACATGCGCCAAGTCCTGCATATGCTCCAGCACCAACACACACGCACGCTCCAAGTCCTGTATATGCTCCAGCACCAACACACACACATGCCCCGAGTCCTGCATATGCTCCGGCACATTCACCAGCGCATTCACCAGCACATTCACCAGCGCATTCACCAGCGCATTCACCAGCACATGTTCCAGCGCATGTTCCAGCACCAGCATACGCCCCAGCACCAGCATATGCTAGCATAGCCACTGCAGGTGAGGAGAGTGCACCAGAATCGGCATACTCAGCAGCCCCCTCGTATTCGAGCACTCCTACACCAGGTCTCTCATACTCTGCAGAGCCAGAGCCAGAGCCAGTATACCCAGTAGCACCCTCCTACTCTAGTGCTGCTGCTGCTGCTCCACCGCACGAGGCTTCATCTTCAGCGCCAGAATACTCAGCGCCAGAATACTCAGCGCCAGCTCAGGCATGTACAGCAGCTTCACATGCGAGTGCAGCAGCTCCATCGCATGAGGCTCCATCCACAGCATATTCTGCCCCAGCACCAGCACCAGCACCGGCATATTCTGCCCCAGCACCAGCACCAGCGCCGGCATATTCTGCACCAGC